>SNQJ01S0039028.1:9056-21334 GCA_010110895.2 Picea sitchensis | reverse complement strand
GGGTTAACACATTTTTGTGGTATATTGTTACTTTATTTTTGTGATTTAATATTATATATCTTTTTTGAAAAAATCATGCATTATTTTAAATTGTAACTCTAATTTGATGCTACATTTATTCATATATCTTGCAGGTCTTCAAATAAAGGGTAAATTTGCATGCCTAGTTTGTGGTCCTAGGATAAAATCTCGTCATTCAAGGAGTTTAGCAAAGGAAGTGTTTGATGAGTATAGGCACTTTCTGCCTAAGAACCATAGTTATCAAACTATAGACAAATAAAAGTTCAATGGTAAAGAAGAAAATGGAAAAAAAAACCATGAAGAATGACACCTCACCTATGGAAGTTGGAATATATTAGAAATCATCAAGGTACACAAATTATTTATGTATGACCTTGTAATATACCAAATATAAAATGTATGTAGAACAAAAATAAAATGCTATTAATGGCAGAATAACAAGAATATAACTAGAACATTCACCACAATAACACTGAAATGCTATAAGAATAACAACAAAAATATCACTTCGAATCTGAAAGCAATGTTCATGGGCCTCTTCGAGGGGGAAAAATCTAGTTGAGAAAAGCTCTATGAAAATAATATCTAAGCTAGGGTTCTCATACCCTCGACGCCTATTTATACTAAAAAGAAGCATCTAGAGGAAGATCCGTCTAGAAGCGGAAGCTTCTATTAGGTCTTCTTACATCCACCTTATTATATTTTATTGAAAGGCCTTATTAATATTGACCTTTATTAAATCTGAATATATTGTTCTACTTATGTGCGAGTTAGGACCCTAACATGTCTGTCCCCTTAAAAACAACCTTGTCCTCAAGGCTTCAGATGAGGAAATTGCTGCAGAATGGTAGCTAGTTCCCAAGTGGCATCTCTTGGAGTTGTATCTTTCCACTGGACTAGTACTTCCTTGATGGTTCTCTGACATAGGCGACACTCACATTGGTCCAAAATGGCTTCTGGTTGTATCCAAATGGATCCTTCTTTAACTAACTTTGGAAGGTTGGTTTGAATTTGGAACTTAGCTCCAATCACCTTCTTTAAGCATGAAACATGAAAAAATAAATGTAGCTTCAAATGGCTGGGAAAATATAACTGATAGGTGACTTGTCCCACATGCTTGAGCACGATATAAGGACCATAAAATTTGGGTGCTATCTTTTGACAATGCTCGGCCTTAAGGGAAGTTTTCTTGTAAGGTTGCAGTCGAAGAAACACCTGATCCCCTTCTGCAAATTGACGTTCAGAGCGACCTTGATCTGCTTGTTGCTTCATGTGATTCTGTGCCATGAACAAATTCTCTTTGAGGGTACGGAGAATGGCCTCTCAAGCTGTAAGTGTTAGGTCAACCGCCTAGACCTTTGAGGCACCCGGTAAGTATGAGAGAACTGAAGGTGGCTTCTGTCCATATACCGCTTCAAAAGGAGTCATGCGTGTAGCTGTATGGTATGATGTGTTGTACCACCATTCAATTATGGGTAACCATTGAGCCCACTGATTTTTCTTTTCTGAGGAAAAACACCTAAAATATGTTTCCAAACACTTGTTGAAAAATTTCGTTTGGCCATGAGTTTGGGGATGATACGCTATGTTGAGATGCAATTATGTGCCTTGTATCTTGAATAGTTCTTGCTAAAAATTGCTTGTGAAAGTTGGGTTGCGATCAGAAACAATAGAGTGTGGCATGCCATGAAGTTTGAATACCTGATCCATGAATATTTGAGCCACCGAGGATGCTGTAAATGGGGGTTGAAGGGCACATAAATGAGCATACTTGGAAAGGCGATCAACAACCACCATGATGACGGATTTATTTCCTGATTTGGGTAAGACGGTAATAAAATCCATAGAGATATCCTTCCAAATATGAGGTGGAATGGACAATGGTTGTAGTGTGCCCGACAATTTGGCTGTTTCTCCCTTGTTGTGTTGACACACGTCACATTCATCTACAAAATTACAAATGTCCTGTTTCATACCATCCCAGAAAAAGGAACGTTTGACCTTGTCATAGGTTTTGGTGAATCCGGAGTGCCCTATTGTGGGTGTAGCATGAAGCTCAGAAAGTACCGTGGATTTAAGCTTTGATTGTTTACTTAAGTACAAATGGCCTTTATATCGAAGTTCCTCATGGAGCCAAGAGTACCCTGTGGAAGCTGGAGCATTGGAGTGCAATTGTTGGATCAACTGCGAAATTTTGGCGTCATGTAGCCATTCATGGTGAATGGCTTGGAGCCAATCTGGTACAATGAATGAAAGAGAAAAAAGGTATCCTTCATCTTCATATTTTTGGGAAAGTTCATCCGCAACCACATTGTCTTTACCTTTCTTATAAATGATCTCATAATTATATCCAAAGAGTTTAGTCAACCTTTTTTGTTGTTCTGGGGAGGAAATGTGTTGTTCCAGAAAATACTTGAGGCTTTAATGGTATGTCTTAATTTGGAACCATTGCCCCAATAGATAAGGATGCCACAGATCCACGACATGCAGAATAGCCAACATTTCCTTTTCATAGATGGATTTGCCTAGATTTCTTTCAGATAGTTGCTTGCTGGTAAAGGCCAAAGGTCGACCCTCTTGCATAAGAAAAACGCCAATTCCTTTCCCTGAGGCATCACATTCCAACACAAAGGTATTTGTGAAATCGGGAAGGGTGAGGACTGGAGTGGTGCACATGGCCATCTTCAAGGTTTGAAGAGCTTGAGCAGTGGCTGGAGTCCAAGTGAAATATTTATTTTTGAGGAGAGTAGTGAGAGGTGTTGCAATCTTCCCATAACTCCTAACAAACTTGCGATAATACCCTGTTAAGCCTAGAAATCCACGCAAGCTCTTAAGAGTCTTTGGGTGAGGCCAGTTTTGCATAGCTTCAATCTTTTTAGGATCCACCCTGACACCATCTTTTCCACTATCAATGCGGTGATGAATAAAATTATGGGTGCTTCCACTATCAAATAGAATGATGACCTTCCGAAGCTTGATGTAACCGATTAGCTTGAGGGTTTGGGGAACGGAGAAGCCAGTGATAGAATTGAGGGAAATGACTGGTTCTACTTCGGGAGGGTCTGAGGGAGGGGTTATGTTAGTGGATTCAGGTGATTCAGACATAGAGAGAGTTTCTTCATCTTCTTCCGAAATCTCCTCAGAGATGTCCATAAAAATATTTTGTTCTTTACACTTGTGGCCTGGGAAATATTTGTCATCAGAGTTATAACAAAGGCCTTTGAGTTGGCGTTCATCCATTTCAGTCTGGGTCAATTTTTGGATCTTTAGTGGAGTAGAGGGAGTAGTGATATTTACTGGTTTAGGGTGAGGGATGAAGGAGGGTTTGCAGTTTTGAGAAGATACAACCTGTTGTGCTTCTTTATCTCTTTTGGTAGCCTCCACCCAACTCTTAGGTTGAGCCATGAGGACATGGGCCCGAATTTCATCTTTGAGGGTGCTGATAAAACACTCTCAGAAAAAGGCATCAGACATGCCCTTTGTTCTAAAATCCAGGTGCTCAAAGGTAGCTATAAAGTATTCCACTATTCCTAATTATTTTAGCTTTGTCAAATGGCCTAGATGGTTGGTGTCACTGTCAAAGAATTCATAAATCTCTGCCACAAATTGTGTCCAAGAAATATACCCTTGATGAGAATTTTTTCTCCATTGACACCATTGCCAACGTTCTTGATCTAGATGGAGAACACCATACTGGAGTTTGGCCAAGTCATCTATAATGCTATATAAAGATAAGTAATGTTCCCTTTGGGTTACCCAACCAGTGGGGTCCGAGCCATCTAATTTGGTCACATCCACCCGTGGAACACGTAGGTCACGTTGAAAGTGATGGTTCTACAAGGTATGGGAATGAGAGGAATGGTCACCTTTAGTATGTGGGGGTGAGGAAGAGGAAGAGTTATCTGTAGGGATATGCAGTTTGGTGCAGAGTGCCGAAAATATTGATTCAAGCTGGGTGGTGAGGTCTTGTTTGATTTCTCCCATTGAGGACTGCATGGTTGTATTGATGGCGACGACATTGGCACTGAGTTGTTTCACTTATTGTTGGGTCTCAATGAGACCAAAATGCAAGGTGTTGAAGCGATCTTCCATGTCTTGGCTATGAGTATGGGCCATGAGGATGGGGGAATTGAAAAGGGGCGGGCGAGGTAAAATTTTTTTGCCAAAAAAATGATATGGATGAATGTGATAAGGGAGAAGAGATGAATCCAATGGAATAGGGCCGAAGAATACTGTAGAGAAGAAATGCCCAAATGCTTAACCAGAAAGAAATGTGTATTTACTTGGCAACCCGAACATAGTTGCATGACAATAGATCTTGTTTGTTTTAATTTGTTTATGTTTCTGTCCCCAAGGGTTAGGTATTCAAGGGTTCTACAGACAAGGGTTTTCCCTGTGCTATAGCTCTCTGATATACATGCGGGTTCCAACAGTAGTACTTGGCTCAATATCTTAGGGAACTAACTGAGGAGGATAGACCGTACCCTTAGCTGTACTACCTGACTACCCAGGTACTAGAGAGTATCTTCCTGAGTGCTATTCTCGGTGACACTATAGCAGTCAGGCGATCGATCGGTTTATCTAAAGAGGGCTTCAGGTAATCTAGGATGATCCGTACACAAGTGTTGGCTGATGCGCTACCACTCGAAGGGGTACCAACAGGGGTTACAAGGGTGGCCAACAAATGTGATCTTAAGTACCACTTGTATTTCCTGCATGTATGAATCCCTCAACTGCAGGTTTATGCGCTTAATGACAGATCTTTGTGGCTTAAAGACACTGGAATATGTCTCTACCCTGAAAAAAATTTAACCCACACTTTCTGCCAGGGAAAGTGCTCTGATACCACTTGTAATATACCAGATATAAAATGTATGCAGAATAGAAATAAAATGCTAGTAATGGAAGAATAACATCAATATAAACAAAACATTCACCACAATAACAGTGAAATGATATAAGAATAACAACAAAAATAACGCTTTGAATCTGAAAGCAATGTTCACAGGCCTCTTCGAGGGGAAGCCTCTAGTTGAGTAGAGATCTATGACAATAATATCCGAGCTAGGGTTCTCATGCCCTCAACTCCTATTTATACTAAAAAGAAGCATCTAGAGGAAGATCCTTCTAGAAGCGAAAGCTTCTATTAGGTCTTCTTCTATTAGGTCTTATTCTATTTTATTGAAAGGCCTTATTAATATTGACCTTTATTACATCCAAATATATTGTTCTACCTATGTGTGGGTTAGGAACCTAACAGACCTATTATATAAATCTTTGGTTAATTTCATTATTATTAATTTCATTTTATCCCATTAATTAGTGTTAATTTCAATGTGTTGATGTTTCATGAATGTCGTTAAGGCATGAATAGGCTTCCACGAGGAATGAAAAGTTACCCGATGCAATTCAGTAGATTGCCATACTACGAGCACCTACAAATAGTTCATTTGTTTGATACAATGCATATTGGGAAGAACATAACATAATTGTTATGGCGAATATTAGATGGAAGGATTGACAAAGAGAGAATCATAAAGATTTGTTGTGACATCCGAGAAGCTAATCACGCCTTGCAAAGTGTTATTATTAATTCTAATGGCGATCGTTGTGAACAAAATAATAGTCATCCTTGGTTATTGACGGAGCAACATAGCAATATTGTAAAAGAGGTCATTCAAAAAATTAGGTTTCCGACGGGGTTTTCGTCAAACATACAAAATATCTTAACTAACAAAGGTGATTTTAGCGGGGTTAAAACACATGACTGGCATACATTGTGTTGGAGTTGCCTTTGTTTTTCATCCCGTTTTGAATTTCATGTCTTAATGCTCGAAATCGAAGGATGGTTTTTGTATTTTCCTTCTGTTGTTTCAAAATCTCTGAAGTCTCATCACACAAGCGACGATGGTTATCATACTCTCAAGGCGAGTTCTATTTTTCATTTGAATAATGTTCCCCCTTTTTTACCTCGATATTTCGTATGTTGGATGCTATAGATCACATAGTTCACAAGTCCCGAACAACGAAACGGAGAAATCGTTTTAAAATTTTACCCAGGTCAGTAACGAGAGTAAAATTTTCCTAAATTATGGTTAAGCATCATCAGGTTTTCGTGTCTTGGCGTTTACTAAATCCAAAAGTCTTACTGTTGTAACCCCGATAGCTAAAACCATGAAGTTCTTTTTTTAGTAACCCGCATTAAGGTTAAAGGTAAAATCTTAGCCATGGTTAAGTTATGTCGGGAATTCGCAACTCGACATATCTTCTTTTAAAAAGATTTACTGTCAAAGCCCCAAGTTGTGAAGTCATGATAAAGATATAAACATAGTTAATTAAACACTTAATCCGATTTTATCCTCCCTTTTAATTAAAACACATCATCTCAATCTCGCGGTTTCGCAACTCGGCATACAAACTTCCCGGAAGTTATACCTTCGAAACTCCGAGTCATGAAATTGCAATATGAATAATCACACAATTAATTAAGTGCCTAATCACAATTACATTTTTATTAACCAAAGTCAATCATCACAATTTCGGGTGTTAGAGGTTCAAAGGGTTAAATAAAAAATTCCCAATGCAGCGAGTACCGAAAGATTAATTAACTTTGTTAAAACCTGATTAATTGAGCTAAGCTAGTATTTCTCGTGATTTGATGCATGCACAGTTTACGAGGTAGTCTCAATTCTTCCTTTCACCAACTGACATTTCGAATCGCCAAAATTTATGGCATTAATTAGAAACAAGGTGAATCGACAAGTAAAGATTGGGCTTTTATTGCTAAATATATATTTAAGCGTGATTTGACCAATCTGTTCTTAAAAAGTATCGAGTTTTCGAATATATAGAGTTTTTATTCATTATAAAAAATTCATTTCTATATTACACAGAGCACACTTTTCTCAACGAACTAATTTATGTATGTATACATATTTTTATCGCAGAAGAGCTAAAGCAGGATCTCCCGTCATGGCCTCGCGAAAAGCATCTAAAGCCAATGTTGAGGTTTCGGGACAAGGTTCAGACAACACCGCTGATACTTCACCTCAAAGTGTCGACTCTGTCCTGAACTGGTCATTTGTTTCTGATGTTCTACAAGCCAAATTAGTGGATTATTTTGATGATTCCAATGACAATGAGAAATATGATATAACCACCAAATATAAGATCATCGTCCAATCTGGAATGCATAAAGTAGCGGCCAGGCCATGACTGCTCCCTTACTATGATATGGTCTGGTGGGCATTAGACCATGTGGACATACCAACCAGAACCATCATTAATGAGCAGAAGGTCACCATTGAGACTTTCAGACCCGAACAACTGCAGGCTATGTACAAGTTGTCTACCGTGTCGGGCCTTACATACGATGTTGAATTCTTGGAGAAGTTCAAACAAAAGGAATGTGTGTAGTATGACAAGAATATGTCCATCTTAATCAGAGATTGGGTTTCACTCCCTACGAAGTTCAGGGCAGGCAGTAATGGTATATATTCAATAGCTTCCTTGGAACCACAGTTCAAGTATATAGCTATGATGACCTGCAGATTATATGGGAGAGAGGACACCTCACATTTATTTCTTCAATGGGTGCCTCTAATACATCAAGTCGATGAAGGCTGTTCCTTCGACTGGGCGAAAATGTTGTCTGATAGCTTGACTAGTCGAGTTACAGAGTATGGGGTGCAGAAAGAGAGTGGAAAGATTTCTTCATTTTTTATGTCCACATACATTATGGACATCGTGTGATTTCTAACACCCTTTCCCTTAATGAGCTGGAGTTGGACTCTAGCAGAGGCTGAGCCCATCCACGTCTATCATTCAAAATTGTGGGAAAATAAAGCGACAGATTTCGTATATGAAATCTTTAACTGGGTAATGGTACCGCTCCATGTCACTATTTTTGGCCACCTGCCACCCAGGATCTTGGATAGTATAGTGATGAATTTGAGAAGTATAGCTGACTGGTATGTAGAAGCTGAATTCTCATATCTTAGAGTTTTTGGGGCTTCTGTTCCCCCACATACATTACCATTATTCATCCCCGACAAGCTGGTTTGTCGTGAGGTTGCTAGACAAACAGTAATCGGTGGCATAAGCAAGGAGCTTAAGGGATATTCAAAGAAGGTATGGTCACCTTTTCTTGTTCATTTAAATTCATATTATTTGTTAGATTTTGGGCATGCTAAATCTGAGGCAGCAGCCCTAGAAGACCTAAAATTGGTTCTTATTGAATTCAAGAAGCAAAATCCACAAAGGGTCGTAAGTAATCATTTGGCTAGTTATGGACTCAAGAGGTTCGAACATGAAAATTCACCCTTGGATGACATTTTCTGAGGTGCAATATATTATGCCAAGATTTTAGCTCGGATACAAACCCTGGCACCTGAAGAGAGGGTCGATGTTCTGAAATTCCAAGAACATCGATGCAGTTGTCTTCCCGCAGTATTGCGGGGTGAGAATCCAAGTGCAACGGAGGTGAAACAAAAAGATGCCGAAGGCTCCAAATATGCGACACCCAGCCAAGAAAAACACCAGGATGGGGAAGAGAAAACTAAGAGTCCAAAAATAGAGATAAAGACTCCCGATCCGCCGAAAAAGCAGACTCTGGTTACTACTCTGGGGTAAATAGATAAGAAAATCGGAGATCCCATCGCATCCATTACTCCCTTGAAGTCAACTCAGGGAAATATTGACGCAGGGTGGATTTTGAATGAAGAAGCGAGACCTATAAGGGTGGAAGAGATCCCTCCAAATGAGGTCTTCTTTGATAAGAAGAGAAAGGTTGTGGTAAAGAGAGAATTCTATCAGGAAGGGGAATCGACAGCCAAGAAATACAAAGTATTGACTGATGGGAAAGATAAGAAGAATGAATAGTTCACGAAAGAAATAGTCGGGACATTAGGGGCATATGCCACAGTGAATCAATTTTCAGTCGGGGTTTTGAAAAACCAGTTGAAACGAAAAAATCGCCTCATCAAAACCCTAGAAGCCAGACTAGCCACAACAGAGGAGGCTGCCAAGGACCAGACAAGTGTAGGGATAGAACAAGCAAGGTTGGTTGACAAAAGTGAGATAGAGATGCTCAATACTAAGCTCGAACATGCAGAGTTGGTGGTTTGGAATGGTCAGATACAAGCGGGCTAGCAAAAAGACTTGATCGAACAACTACAGGCTAGAGTGGAAATCGCCAAAAGTAAATTCATAAATATCGGGATGTTCCAGTCCCAGGCGATGGAGATTCAGAGCAGAGTTTCTGCGGCCCAGCGAAATTTACTTTCCAAGGTAGAGGTGATTCGAGACAACTGCTTACTAGTTAATCAAGTTTTGGAAAATTTATTTGTCAGAGAAAGAGAAGCTGGAGAAGCATGGGTCGCTTTTCAAGAGGCTGTAATAGCTACAAACAATAGGGAATTGGGAAGTACTCCCAGGTTTTCCATTTCGGAGCAGACCAGAGGAAATATTTTATTAAAAGAATGGGAGCACAGTATCTCAGAAGGTAAGCTGCAAGCCAAGAGGGTAACAAAATCCTTAGAAGAGGCTTTTAGTCCTATAGATGGTAATCTGTTAGGCATTGATAGCGAAGGTAATGCTGAGGCATTGAGTCAAATGAATATAGAGAAAATCTCACTTGACTTAAATGAAAAAGAGGAAAGAGATTTGGTCGAGATCTCACAAGTGACTATGGCGCTATCGACATCATAGATAGACAGATGGAAGAAAGGTTATTGCAATTAGCCCGAGATTGTTACTCTTTTGAAGCCAATTGTCAAGCAGAACCGTCAAGGTTGATATCTCGGCTGGTGGAAAGATGTGTCACTTGTACCGAGCATGCGCGAGGACAAGCTTCTGGCACCAAATAAAGACATAGATGAAGAAATGGAAGGATTTCTCTCCTCCTTATCATAACTGAAAATTTTGCAACGATTGAGATTCCATCTTATGTAAAAATGTATAAATATACCTTAGAAAGAAAGAACCAGGGCTGGACCTTTTTGTGTCAATTGTAATAGAGGTTTTCCATTTTGAGAGTTAATATAAAGCATATCCAAAGATTCTCAATTCCGTCACGACTGTGTTATGAGTTTGTTTCCTTGTATCTCATATTTTGTTTCATTTCATATTTGTATCTGATGAATGCTTCGCTATAATTTAGTACAACCTCTACTATAGCGAATGAATTTTGGTTTTCTATATTGTTTATTGTTTTTCCTCTGTACCAGCTATCAGCAGGTATAAGACCAGTCAACACTTTTAGAATTCTATATATATATTATGCTTCATCAGGTTATTTCTTTACATTTTTCTTCTTCCGTTTATACGTGAGATTCTCCCTTGATAGGAGTCTTACTCGATAGAAAACTTAATGTTTTCTCCCACCTCATACATTATTATTAAAGTATAACTCAATTACGGGAAAGGGCCTTTGGTTTGCACCCCTTTTTCACTCCTAAAACTGTAAACTCTCTTTTATACGACTGAAATTGAGAAAACACTTAAATTCCCCTGGAGTATTTCTTATCTTTCTATTCCTCCATGAATGTCCCTGTAACAGGACAACCTAATATCAAACCCGAAATATCAGATCAAACACATATTTCCTTAAACCTTTTTGATACTATTCTTAAAACAACCACTACCCAGGTTGAACTCAAACGTTCATGGGCAGTGATTGAACGGGATATAAACATCCAGGAACAGTTGGAAGCTAGACAACACCAACACAGAAATCATCCCTAGTTTCCCTTGCCAAAGGTTGACGTTTCTCCCTTCTCTACCCTTTACTCACTTTCGGATGTCTAGACACTATATTTCTAAGCCTTAAGTACAGACTCTGGAACAACACATTGATTAAGGTAATTAGTAGGTTATAATATATTTGCTTATTGGTACGCATTTTTTGGAAACAAATAATAATTATTTGTTTTTTGTTACAGTATGTTCTACCTTTATCTCTCCCAAACGACTTTGACAATAACATAAAACAAATTATCTATGTACATGGAAACAACATGAGGTAAGTATTGTTTTATAAGGAAGATGTACTTCTTATGTGATTTGTATTGGAACTTATTGACATATTATCTTTTATCTGCAAATTTACATATGCCTTGATATTATTTTATTGCATCGACATTTGTAGGTGGCTATAATCAAAATAAATCCATAAAGAAGATATAAGGTATTGGGAGAGAGAAATTCCCCGACTAATGTGTCAAATGCAACAGTATCTGCCTCCAACATTTTTCAATGCACATGAACACTACTTCATACACCAAGTTGAGGAGATTTAATTATGTGGACTAGTACACACAAGGTCGATGTGGATGGTGGAGAGGTAGTTGAAATCACTGAATGCTTTTGTTAGACAAAGAGCATGCCCGGAGGGTTCTATGGTTGAGGGATATACGGTATATCAATGCATGGTGTATATTAGTCAATATCTACCCAAGCACAAAATATGAATGTGCCTCGCATTTGGCATCTCGACTCCATCAAAAAATTTGAAGGGGAGGTCCTATTGGGGAAAGGTAAAATGAGGACTGTGAAAGGTAATTATTATATGTTGACGTAGATTTAATATATTACACATCTATTAAATTATTCATTTATTAACAATAACTAATTAATGATATTAAATTGTTATGCTATCATATAGTTGCTCGAGAGTGGGATGCTTTACATTTATACATTGAAAACAACCTTGATTGGATGGAGCATTGGATAGAATATACTGAAGAATACTTCGGTAGGTTATCATGGGAAGGGGTGATTAAGATGATTAAAATAACACATCGTCATCGAGATCAATTTCCTGATCTTACATCAAGGGAAGTTGATTTAGCCTTTGGTTTAAAAGATAAATGGCAAGTTAAATTTGCTACCCACATTTTTCTAGTTTTTTCCCAATTTTTCAATGTACTTGGTTTGTTTAATTATTGAAATATATATTTAGTAAGTCCTATATGAGGATTATAAATTCACAATTTATTTTTTACTTGTTGTCCATGTTGCAGTTGAAACATCACAAGTCTATGTGGTGTAATGGTCATAAATTTCATATCAAAATGTTGGATGATAAGATGAAAACCTTGGATTGTGGGATAACTGCAGTGTTTAAGGTCATCAACATTTCTTCTAGAAGTGACATAAATCCGGAAGAAACTGAGAATAGGTACTATGGCCATTTGGAGGATATAATTGAGTGTGATTTTAATTCCTTTAAAATAGTTTTGTTTGAGGTTAAATGGTAC
>SNQJ01S0039027.1:48751-63627 GCA_010110895.2 Picea sitchensis | reverse complement strand
TCCATGAGAGCTCCTCTCCTTTTATAAGTTGAAGAGGATAAGGTGAGGAGGTTAGGATGATCCTACTAAATCATGAAAGCGAGTAAGATCCAAACCATTCGGATGCCACCTCACCATGGAAGTTTCTCCTTCTAGAAGATTCGAGAAAACGCTCATTTTTTCCACGTGTAAGCATTCTCGCACCCTGCCTATAGTGAAACCTGCGAACCTCTCGCAACCCAGCTATGGTGCAACCTGCGAGAATCAGGAATTCTCGCACCCTGCCTATAATGCAGCCTGCGAACTTCCTCTTTAATAGGTTTTTCATAAAGGAAAATGCACCTTCTTTTCTCAGGAAAAGTTTTTCTCCCTTCTATCTTCAAGAACTCAGGCCACTGACCCCTCTGAAGGCAACAGATAGGTTTACATCATTAACAGTCATAGGGATGACAAAAATAATGTGTAACAACTAGGCAACATCATCAACTGGGTAACATCATCAACTGGGTAACATGAGGCATCAATACAATCCACTTGGTCATCTGGCATCATGATCACTGACTGGTTCTCCATGAATCCATATTAAAGAAGTTTTATTCTCTTTATCTCCGCACATACTCTTTCTTTCTTTCATCTTCATGCAGAATATACTCTTTCTTATCTTCACATAGAAGATATCTTATCTTCACACAAAAGATATTCTATGAGTTTTGGAATTCCTTTTATTTTCTCCCCTCTCTTGTAGTCATCTATCTCACCCATCCACTAGGGAGGACTACTACCATATCTTCACTCCTAGTCATCCCACATGAACTAGAGAAACTAAGATGCTAGTTTGGGCAAAACTAGACTCCCTTTCCATGATCCACGCAGGATCATGAAACAAACCTCAAGAGCCCAGTAACCATTCCACATGGTCAAGGTTTGTGTTCCAGGCTACTCAATCCTTGGTCAAATGAGAGTATCTTCGCACTAACCCTTGTAGAAACATCCACACTCCTCTCTACGAGGGTGGTCACACCCCTCTCTACGAGGGTACTCTAGCATGTCCCTAGTGTATCCAAAACTCAACACTTGGACAGAGGCCAACCTTGGAAAACTTCTCATTCCCATTCTCTACGAAGGTCTCTTCCTTCTCTACGAAGGTATATTTCTTCTCTACGAAGGTCTCTTCTATTTCTTCTTCTCTATGAAGGTCTACCTATGGGATTGCTCATTCCTTGTCTATGAAGGTCTCTTCTGTAATATCTTGGGTGCCTTTTTGAGTTCGAACATTTATTTCTTTCTGAATTCATACTAGATCAATGTGCTCCATCTGCATCTATAAGAATGGTACTAGAGCAACCTGCAGTTACCTGCATCTTATCAACTATAACTGAGTATCCATATTTCTCTTCATATTGAATACTTTTTTTCTGCATCTTTAGGAGCCTCGTGCTCCTATATGAATACTGGATACTGTTTGGTTCTTACTGACTGTCACCATATCATAAGTCCTTATTCATGTTGTCTAAATTTTGCAAGTCAAGGCATAAGTTCTTTCTTCCAAGACCTTAAACTTACTTACAATATGCTTTCTGAGATATGTCACTTAGCCAATCAGTCAGAAACAATAAGCAGTAATCAAATAAAACTATATCATGATTTCTATCAGAGTAGTACACATCTTTCTTTAAGAAAAACTTGTTCAACCATGTACACATCTGAAACCCTAATCATGAATAAGACTTTTGAACTCTTTTTCACTATAGCTATGAAATTACCATATTTTCTCGTACTATCATAGCTAAATACATACCTTTGTCACTCTCATGAGTAATCATACCTGATATTTTATCTCTTTCTTTATCCTCTTCTTTGATACTTCCTTCATAAATCTGCATAGACACTGAAATAAAACGAGGTTAATTAACATTCTCACAAAAATCTAACTTGTAATGATAAAGTATTAAAGTAAATAGGATACTAAAAATAAACATGAATACTTATATTTTGTTTTTGTGTGGGGAGGCTCCACAAACTCCACCATTTGCTATCTTTCTTCAAATCAACTATCTTCAAATTAAAGTACATAATCCTCAATTTTTACTAAAGCTTTATTTGAGGAAGGATATTCCTCTTCCTCTGCCACATGTGCTTGATTCTTTATTTTCACTTTTCCATGAGGACAGTCATAAGAAACGTGTTCCAACTTTTGACAGTTGTAGAATCTAATCTTTGAAACATCTTTCTTCTTATCTGGAACTCTAACATAGTTAGCTTCTTTATTGTTCTTCCCGAAGGAACTTATTCTATTCTTTTAAACTGTAAGAGCTTCCTCTTCATCAACAATTAATCTCTTCTGTTGGTCTGCAAGTCTAGATTATTCGTGTGTGCATCTTCCCATAACTTATCAAACTTGGGTAACTTGCTTCTTGCACACACTCCTTGTACAAAAAAAATCTAAAATGTTGGAAACCCATTTAGGGTTGTGGTTACAAGATCTTTGTCACTAATGACATCTATAATAGCTACAAGATGATCTCTAATCTGAGAAACTCTCATAATATAGGATGAGACAGATTCTGAGTTTTCCATCTTCATATTATGAAGCTGATTTCTTAAGGCAAGATTTTGGCTAATGTCTTTGCTTTCATATAACCTGTTGAGTGCTTCATACATTTGCCTTGTTGTCTGTAGTTAGGATATATGAGGGATCAAGTGATCCTTTACTGAATTTGACACAATTCTCTTTTCTTTCTTTTCATTCTTCTTATGCTTGGTCTTTTGCTCTTATTCCTCTGGTTCTAGTACACCCACTGTAACATGTTCTAGGAGATCATTCTCATCTAGAATCATATACAACCTATGCTTCCAATATCTGAAGTTTCCATATCCTTCCATCTTGCTTTCTACTCTCATACCTGTAGCCATTCTTTTTTGTAGTAGAAACCCTAGCCCTCTAGGCTATATAAATAATAGAAAAATCAAATTTCTTGTATCTGAAAACTAAACTCACCAAAATATGCGTTGGACTGAGGCGAGTATGTTGGTATAGTCAGATTCTGAAAATTCCAATTTCTGACCCTTGAATTTGGACCTGCGAAATTCTAGATTGCAACTTTCTAGTTCTGGTTTTCTGGTTTTCTGGTACCAAGTCAAACTAGGGTTTGAATTTTCAGGATTTATTCCCACTAAATATGCACCTAGGGAGGGCACAATTCCCAATATGAGCTTAGGGAGGGCACAATTCCCAATATGGTTTGTAGCCAAAAAATCCAAATATTCAAGAAACCCTAATTTTTGAATCCCGACAAAATTAAAGACTGAATCTGCGACAATGCTCTTTCAGGCCTACTCTGATACCATGTTAAGTTTCTTGATTAATATGTCATTATTAATCTTCATTATAACAACAACATATTAAGGATCTTACTGAAAGAAACAAGATCACGGAGTACACAAGCATTTATCCTGGGAAGAAAACCCAACAAAACTTATTTAATATAGATTCAATAACTAAGTACAATTCTATAATAACTCTCTCTCTCTACGAGAGACAAAATAGCATGATGATAGACCAGAAAATAACCAAGACAAAAAACCAAACACTAGAGAATATCCTCTCCCAAGCAATGCGCCTCTCTCTCTTCCTTCTTCTGGCAACTGGTAACTGCAACTTCCTTTAATAATTGCGCACTAATTGAGTGAGCTGAGTGAGTGAACAAATGAGGCGTTGGATTCCTTTATTTATACAAACTGGCAAGCGCTAAAAGGAGGTGTATCTTCACTTGTAGGGATGACTTCTCTTTCTAGGTAGTTAGAACCAATTTAATTTGCCTAGGGGCGGCTTCTTAATTTGCATATTACATTTGACCAATCCGCAAAAGGGGATAAGAATATGCTTTGCAGTTACATAATATTTCAACATCTTGCTCCATGAGGTAATGAGTCTGGGTATCATGGTATGTATCACTCTGATTTTTGAATCACTTTAACATGTTGTATTGAATCCTTCTTCATTTCATGACTTTTTCTTGGAAATTATGCTCTTTGCCTCATTCATACTTGGAAGGGTGACACGATGCCATAATAAGTTGATATTCCTTTAGGATGTTTTGCTACTGGGTGGATTTGTGAAAATTCATTTTCCATTCCCTCCAGACTTACCACTTTCCATCTTTGTTCCTTCAATCTCCCCTATTCTTGTTTGGACATTGGGATTGAATACACTAGGAAAAGTTGTACCTTACCTCATGGGAATAAGGGGCTAAAGGCCCATAGGGTAAAAGTAGCTGGCAAGAGTTAAAAGCTAATTTTTAAACCTTCGAGATGCTTTGCCTAGGGATCCCTGAGAAAGCAGTGAAAATGTTCTCAGTAAGAAAAGGGGACCCATAAGATAACATAAACACTCATTTTACTAGTTGACCATGGGAATGTAGTGGTATGCCATTACCACCTATATGGTCACAAAACCAGGGTAGTGGCTCTTGGTGGCATATCCAAGAGAAAGGGGGTCTCATCACAAGCCAACCTTCTCATTTTCGTGAAATGTTTGTGGATAATGCTGTCACCTCTGGTCATCAATCCAGGATAGTGGCCCTCAACTATTTCCTTTTAGCACAAGAGAAAAAGATCAAAAGAAATAAATCTAAGAATAAATGGTAATGAATGTGCTAGGAAACAATTGCATCCATGACAAGGTGAAACTCACCCTCCACAAAGGCACCCACAGGTAAATCTCTATATTTCCCTATTATCACATGCACCCCATGTCCAAATATTTACCCCATTCCACCTCATACACTTACATGACTTGGACTAGACTCCACCTAGGAAACACCCCAAAATTAAGAGAGATTATCCCAATAGGACACCCTAAGACCCTCTCCAAACCTAACTTGTCAAATTGCATAATGTATTTGAGTATTTGTTTGGGGTTAAGGGGGGTTTGATGCACATGTTCGAGTAATTTAATTATTAGATGTGATTTACATGCTATGATCCTTGTGACTTATGAACCCCTAGATGGAGTACTTGTTTTTTCTACAGGACCTTGCCCGGTGAACATGTACAGATGAGGGAATGATTAGCTCAGACCTTCATGGGGGCTCAAATCCCATAGATGGATGTTGAAACCCCAGCTAGGGGGTAAGAAGAGATTGAAGGAATGACGTTTCCTTTGGAGGCACTGTGGAAGACCTATACCTAAGGTCTCATGCTCCTCCCACCTGAAATTTGTCCTTGGAAGGCCTTGGACATCACCTCTGCAGCCCTAGACGTTACTTTTTAGTTGAGTTTGTCACTTTGGAGGCATTCATGAGGCTATTAGCACGTGTGGGACAATTTTAGGCCTTTGGAGGCATAATGTTTCATCTCCATTTCCCAACGTCCCACACTTGAGGCCCAACGTCACCCTAGGAGGGCATGATGTCACCTTTGGGGGCTTGTTTAGATGAAAATTGAATTTATTTTGGTAAAAATGTAATTTTTGAGTAAACTGGCTAGGCCGGTGTTGATATTTTGACCTAAAATAATTAATGGTCATTATTTTGGTATAAATAGACATAAAGAAACATTCATAGTCATGATAAATCATCACAGAAGTGGTGGTCAGGAATTTTCTCTCTCTTAAGGGTCATTGGATGAAATAACTAGTGCACATCTCTTGGGAGAGATTTATGGTGGTGTATTTTGGAATTTTTCATGGTGGAATGGTATTCAACTATGGTTTGACTTGATTATTCTTGGTGAAGTTGTTGAAATATTGTAACTGCAAAGAGTATTTGATTTATTATTGATGTATTATTCATTAGATCAATCCCCTTTTGCAGATTGATCATGTCAGGTATTGTAAATGACCAGATCCCCTTTTGCAGATTGGTCAAACCCTAATTGTAATAGGCATAATGAGAATTCATCCCCCAAAATATATTAAAGTGGTTATAACCACCCAGAAGAGAAATCAACCCTACTAGTGAAAAGACACCTCAGTTTACACCTACCAGATTGTATAAATAAGAGAGGCTAGCGCCTCATTTGTACACACACTCACTTGTTCATCAGAGCGCAAGTTTGGAGCTATAGTTGGAGAAGAAAGAAGAGAGAGAGGCAAATTATTGGGAAAGGAATTTATGTATTGTTTGAGTTATCTCTTGGCATTGTATTGGCTATCTATATTAAGGAAGTTTTTGCTGGGTTTTCTCCCCCATGAGGGTTTCCCAGGATAAATGATGTATCTCTTGTGATTGTATATTTCTCAGTGATCCTATCTATGCTATGGTTATATAGTAATTTGAAAATAAACCTAATAATAGATTAAAGCTTAACATGGTATCAGAGTTAAGCTAAAGAGAGAATCTTTCATAAGAAAAAGAGAAAAACGTCACTGTTGTCGTACATGCAAATTAGGGTTTTTTATTGAAGAAGAATTTCAGCCCAAAAACCATCTAGAAAAGTGTGCCCTTCCTCAAGGATCACTTTGGCATCCTTAGCGCAACTTTTCAGTGGCTAGATCTCCCGGAAAGTGAAATCCTAGTTTTCACAAAGTACCAGAAGTACCAGAAAACTAGAAGTACCAGAAGTACCAAAAGTACCAGAAAACTAGAAGCATCATTCTAGAAATCCGTAGATCAATCTTGGAGGGGTAAAATTTGGATTTTATTAAATCTAAACACACTAGGCTACCTGCCTCAACTAAACACACCTCCTAGTAAGTTCAAAATTCAATTATGAACATTTTCGTTTTTTTGGTCATTTTCCTAGCTCCAGGTAAAAGATGTTTGCAAGCACTAAGCTTGTTGACAAGCTAGAAGGTGTGGAAAAATTCCGTGCCTGGAAGTATAGGATTGGACTCATTCTTGAAGAGAATGACCTAGCAAGATTCATCAAAGAAGAAGTACCAAAACCCGTCGATGCTGCAGATAAAGAAAAACACCAAAATGACATAATTAGGGCCAAAAGAATAATTGCGGATTCTATCAAATATCACTTGATTCCTCAAGTGTCTTCAAATAAGACTCCAAAATAAATGTTTGAGGACCTAACCATATTATATGAAGGAAAGAACATAAATCAAAATATGAATCTAAGAACTCAACTCAAGAATACAAGGATGCAGAAAGGAGAATTGATCCAGGAATATTTCTCCAGAATATCTCAATTAAAAGAATATCTAGAAGCAATTGGAGATACTATAGATGAATATGAACTCATAATGATGGCCCTTAATGGTCTCACAAGACCATGGGATGCATTCATCCAAATTGTTTGTGCCAGAATGAAGAAACTAAAATTTGACAGTCTTTTGGGAAGAATGTATTCAAGAAGAATCAAGAGTAGATAACCGAGAAGCTTTACTATCAAGAGACAAAGATCAATCCCTAGCTACTCATACTAAAGGAGGAAGAAAAAATTCTTACTTCTAGAAAGAAACTCATAAAGAGTCTCACCCCCAAAACAAATTCATACATAAATAATCTCAACCAAAGAGATTCTAGAAGAAAGGACAAATAAAAGAAAGAGACTTCTCATCTTATCAATGCTATCATTTTGACAAGATGGGACATATTTCAATACATTTTCCATCTAGACGAGAAGAATACAAGAGGAAAAACAAGAGGAATCATGCCCATGCAGTTGAAGATGAAGAGCCACCCACGAATATGATAAAAGAACGAATTGAAGACTATGTCTTAATCTCGACCCTCTCAGGATTAGTATCACCTGAAGAGGACACTTGGCTCATTGATAGTGGTGCTTCCAAGCACATGAAAAATCAAAGAGATATTCTCTCTTACCTTTCAGAAAAGAGTTTTTCTTAGAAAGTTACACTAGGAGATGATTATCAATACCCTATCAAGGGAGTAGGAGAATCAAACTACAAGATGAATTCAGGGACTCCAATGAAGATGAAGGATGTACTCTATGTACCAGGTTTGACAAAGAACCTACTCTCCATATCAACTTTAGAAAATAAAGTCTTTAGAATTTATTTTATAGATGGAGCAGTTCTTATGTGGGATAAAGGAAAAACCATGAAAGAAGCAATCTCCATTGGAAAAGAAGAAGGTGGCTTGTACAAGCTAAAGGGTCACTCAGAAGCAGGTATGACCCATGCCATTGAGAATCCATGTGAAATTTGGCATAGAATATTATCCCACATAAAATACAAGGAATTACCATATGTATGCAAGGTAGTCACAGGTCTACCAGAACTCAAGGTTGACCATGAAGGTGTGTGCAATGGATCTGCACAAGGGAAGAACATCAAGAACCCTTTTCCAAAGAGAGACAGTAAAGCAGAAGGAGTCTTAGAACTCATTCACTCAGATGTGTGTGGCCCAATGCCATCATCCTCCATTAGTGGGTATGTATACTATGTATCTTTTATTGATGATTATTCTCGTAAAACCTGGGTTTACCTTTTGAAATCAAAAGATGAGAGGTTCAGTAAATTCAAGGAATTCAAAGCCTTGATAGAGAATCTTTCTGAAAGAAAGATCAAGACACTCAGGTCAGATAATGGAGGAGAATACACCTCAAAAGAATTTTTAATATTTTGTAAAGATCTCGGGATCAAGAGGGAGCTCACCACTCCCTACAATCCTCAACAAAATGGTGTAGCAGAAAGAAAGAACAAAACTATAATGGAAGCAGTGAAGACCATGATTCATGATCAAGATCTTCCAATGTGATTATGGGCAGAAGCAAAAAAAACAACAGTATATGTACAAAACCGATTGTCCCATACTGCACTTGGGTTCAAGACCCCTAAAGAGTTGTTCTTCGGAAAGAAGCCATAAGTAAGCCATCTCAAAATATTTGGCTTCCCAGTATTTGTACATATTCCAAAAGAGAAGAGAACCAAGATGGACCCTTCAAGAAATAAGGGAATATTTGTTGGATACTGTGAAGTCTCTAGGGCGTTCAGAGTTTATATACCAGGTCACCATCATATTGATATCAACAGGGATGTGACCTTAGATGAAAATGCAACACTCAAGAAATCAAGAATATGTCAGCTTGAAGAAGTATATGAAGAGGAACCTGTAGCTCTCAGAGTTGCAGAACTAGTGAGGGAAGTCATAGCTTCCCCTGATGAGGAAATTATAGAAGATCATGACATAGTAGAATTTCAAGAACCTCCCCAGATGACGATCTCCCACAAGAGAAATCCAGCTTGGGCAAGGGAACACATTCAATATGGAGAGAAGTATGGTGTCCCCAAAGGAACCACGAGACAAGTGAAGAGACCTAAGCCATTCTCCAGTTATATGGATTTGATGTGTGAACTATTAGAGAAGGAGCCTACTTTCTTTGAAGAAGCCATTCAGAAGAAAGAATGGGCGGATGCCATGAAAGAAGAATACCAATCTATAATAAATAATGATGTAGGGGAAATAGTTCCCAGACCGAAGAGAAAGGATATGGTATCTTCCAAATGGATTTTCAAAATAAAACATGTTGTTGATGGAAGTATTGAGAAGTATAAAACAAGGTTTGTCGCTCATGGATTTTCTTAAAAGGAAGGCATTGACTATGAAGAGACATTTTCTCCTGTAGCCAGATACAATTTGATCAGAACCATCATATCATCATAGCCCTTGCAACTAATATGAAGTGGAAATTACATTAGATGGACGTAAAGACAACTTTCCTAAATGGTGTCATTGAAGAAGAAGTGTATATAGAACAACCTCAAGGACTTGAAGTTGAAGACAGGAAGCCTCATGTATGTAAGTTGAAGAAGGATCTGTATGGATTGAAGCAAGCTCCTAGAGCTTGGTATGGAAGGATAGAAAATTTTCTTACGAGCTTGGGCTTTACCAAGAGTAAAACAGATTCTAACCTCTACTTCAAGGTTATGAATGATGAGCCAGTTATATTGCTGATGTATGTTGATGACTTACTCTTAATTGGAGAAGAAAACCTCATCACTGAATGTAAGAAGAAGCTCACTACAGAATTTGAGATGAAATACCTTGGCCTAATGCGTTATTTCTTAGGTATTAAGGTATGGCAGAGCCCATAGAGAATCTTCCTTAACCAAGGGAAGTATATAGCTGAAATATTGAAGAGATTTGATATGTTGGAGTGCAAGTCCATGAATACACCCATGGAAACAAAGTTGAAGCTTCTAGTTGACACTTCGTCAGAACTGATTCATGCCACGCTGTATAGACAGATCATTGGATCATTGATGTATTTAACAAACACCAGACTATATATTTGTTTCGCTGTGAACACTTTGAGTCAGTTTATGGTAGAACCCAAACATGTTCACCTAGTTGTTGCAAAACATGTGATGAGGTACCTTAAGGGTACATTAGATTGTGGTCTCAGTTATGATGGAGATCATGACATTAGACTGAGTGGGTACACTGATTCAGATTGGGCTGGAAGTGTCTTTGATAGAAATAACACTTCAAGATGTTGTTTCAGCCTGGGATCAACCATGATATCATTTTTTGTCATCATAGCTTGCAATTTATGGACATATTTGATGTTGCTATACATTTAATCTTTTAGTGTTTTAGTAGCATATTTATATCTCAAAGTCATTGATTTGAAACATTGATATCATTTCTTATTGCTAACATGTTTTGTTTCATTAGTAAAGGGAAGATACCATTCATTTCCTTTTCCTTTACCCCTTTAAAATTTACCAAGTGATTTCTTTCCTTGAGTGACCTAGAGAGAGGGGTGGGTTTTATCTGGTATTTTTACCCTTCATCAACCAACTAGGTCTTCGGACGTCTCCCTTGGAGTGATTTTCTTATCCTCCTAAATAGAAAGAGGTATCCTATTGGTGTGACAGTGATAGGACTACCTCCGTGTTACTTCAATCTAGGCCTACTTGCTTTTAGGCTTTGGGAATGTATAGATTGTGCGATAACATGATTCATGGGCTTGGTGATGGGATTCATGGGTTTGTGTTGGGTCCCACACCCACACAAGTGATTAAAATATTCTAATTAATTGTTGAGTTTATAAAGGGGCCTCAATATCACCCATTAAACTTGCATATAAAAGAGAGATGTAATTGTGACATTTCATAATGTGGAGACAATCTGTGAGAGAGCTTGGTGATTTTAGTCCAAGTATGGTGACTTTAGTCCAGCCATAGAGAGAGGTTGATTGGCCTCCGTTCTGCTACATATTTCTTTGTTTCAGGCAGGTTATGTTGGGAGGAGAGCTTGGTGTAGGAAAGGAAGGTAACAAAGGTTTGTGGGAGTATTTTGGCATCCCATGAAGAGTAGGTCTCAGCCTAGGAGAGGCTCCACCCACCAGGAAAAATATAGCCACATCTTGAAGGAGGATGCCATAGGGAAAAGAGGATCCACAAGATGTTGGGGTTGTTCTAAAATCTCAGAGGTGAGCTACAAGCTTGTTGAGGGAAAATTGAGGGCTCGACCAATCAAGGTAGCCTAGTCGTAGGCCTGTAGGGTAACATATAAGATAAGCCACCATATTTTGGATAACTAACAGTCAAGGAGGGATTCATCAACCTAGGAGAGAAACCGATGATGGTTGGTGGTTCATATTTCAAAGAAAGAGGTCCGTGGGACTGTGTTGAGGACAAGTTGAGGGAAACTCCATGGGATGGAACAACACTGGAACAACAACAAGTTCCAGGGGGTTTGGTTGGTCTAACAACAATATTTTAGGTGTTGCAACAACAATCTCTCTATAGGGGAAGATGGACAACCATTGAGGGTTTTTATAGCCAACCCAACTATAGAGAAGAGACAACCATCAAGTACATGCTCAGTTCAACAACAAAATCAGTCACTGAGAGTTGTCTTTGGCATAAAAACCAATGAGGGTTTCTGTAGTGGTATTGTAAGTATTTTGGAATTTTTGTGTAAAGGAATTGGACCATTGTCCCTGATATGGGAGCCATGTTTTTTTGGTTTTAAGAACAATTGATTTTCGTAAAAATTCATGTGTACCTGTGTATGATAAAATTACTAGTGTATTTTCTGTTGTAATAAAGTAGTAGGCATCTCAATGTGTTTATGTTTACAGTTCAAATTGGGTAAATTTGTGTAAAACTATCGAGAAAATAGACCAGTCCTAAGGTGTAGTCAAAATCTAACATGGTATTAGATATATTGTTCTAATAAGGGAACTTGGATTTGAGCTATTTAAACAGGTGGCATCTCTGAGAGAGCGTTGTAGTAGTGTGGAGGAGCTAGCTTTGAGAGGGAGCTGCAGTGATTGTTGCAGGTAGCAATAGGTTAGATGGTCTCAGGTTTGAGACATGGAGCATAACATTCAGATGAGGAGTTGTGGGATATTTCATCTTGGTGGTGTGGGAGGTTGGTGTTATACACCCTTTTGTCACTTTTCCAAGTGTCACATCTCACTTTGCTAAGTGTCACAATTGTGAATACACTTGTTTATCACGTTTCCCATTTCCACAGATGTCATGGTTCATTCTAACTAGTGTCGTCCCTCATTCATCACACTTTCCTTAAGTGTCACAACCATTATACCATGAAATAATGATGCCTTATTTTCCCCACTTTAATCAAAGGAGAAATACATCACTTCCAAATCGAAGTTTTTATCCTTTTCCCTAAGTCCTGACTATGTTTGACCATGGATGCTCCCTTTCCCACTCTAGAGGAGCGTCCATCCCCTTGAAGCAGTGTTATGGGAGAATCTTGTATGCTCTATCTTCCTCTTTGGGGGAGCGTCCATGTTGATTAGGCCAAATTCCATAAATCTAGGGGGATTCTTCGAGAATATTGTGGATGGTTCTTGGGTTTTTCACCTTGTTTTGTCTGAGATTTGGTTCGACCTTATTCCTTTCTATGATGGGAGATATCATAACCATGGAGATAATATAAATCCTAACCTAATCCCCTAAATCCTCAACCATCATCCCCTAATTATCCTAGTAGATGGCCCCTCCTAATCCTATATAACTAGGACCATTTGAGGGAAGAAGGGGAGAATAAATCATTCAAAGAATTAGATCTTTGATCTTGGAAGAGACTCAAGAGAGATTGTTTTCTTGGAAGAAACCTTTGCTCTAAAGTGAAATAACCCAATGGATGAAGAGGAAGCTTGGAAGATTAGCTTCATCCTATCAGGCTGAATATTCCTTCTAATGCAATATAACTTGGTCTGTTTCTCTATTTTTTATGTTCATTTCTTGTCTCATTTTTTATGTTTAGTAGACTAGTTATCATCTCCTAACTGTGGATAGAAGTAGAGAAGGTTTTTTCTTGTTTCTCTCAAGATTACTTGTGGATATTGGAGTTGGATCTCGACCATCAGGGGCAGCAAGGACAACCGTTGGAAACTAGGTACACACATTCTACCTCCTTTCTCTTCCTTCTCATTCTATGAAACAAAGAACATAAGACTAATAGATTTAGAATTCAGATCACCATTTGCTAACATTTGTCTCAATCAAAAGGGACCCTATTGAGGGGGATGTCACCCTGTCTGTAGGAGAAATATTTCACCACAGAATTTTGGCGACCATAATGGGGAATCATCATGGCCCTCCTTCGACGAGTCTGTTATTATTGACTCCAACACATTATCCAAGAACTAGACTTAGAAACCAACCAACACCTTGGAACCTACATGCCTCAATGGTAAGTATAGTCGTTGTTGATAGATGGTTTATATCATTGACCTCTGATTGATTGATTCCACAAATGTTTGAATTCAAATCATCTATTCACATTCAATGGAATGTACTCACAATACATTGGGATTCATTGTCATCATTGGTGATTTCCCTCGCACTTGTTAATGAGACACGTCATCGACCTATAATCAAGTGGTTTCTACCATATTTGACTCTAAGACATCCATTAACATGGATAGATTCGTACTATTTGGGATCGTGTTTGAAGACCCTTGGGGGGACTTTTCAATAGCACTCATTTTTTTCCTTGATCTCCTCGGGTTGCGATGGAGAGCATTTGATACATAAACAATCACATAGATCGACATTGTATTGATTCATGGCTATATTATTCGCATATCGTAGATCCAATGTGTACTTTTCTTGGCTACGACTTGTTTGAGTCATGGAGACATGGATCCACATTTTATATCTTGTGGCCAAGTCCTTAGTCAATACTATCATGGATCCGCAGTGTATTGGTCGACGACCATGCTTTGATTTCAAATTATTCTGAGTATGGGTATGCCTACCTTGGGGACGTTGGATGTCTATTGATATATGTTTTATTTTTCTGATAGGTCTTCCTACTTCAGTCCCTTAACTCAATAATTTTTGCAAAGTGTTTCGGCCATCGTTTTCTCCCCTGACCTCACACTTTGGGGGGCATATGTTATACACCCTTTTGTCACTTTTCAAAGTGTCACATATCACTTTGATAAGTGTCGCAATTGTGAATACACTTGTTTATCACATTTCCCATTTCCATAGATGTCATGGTTCATTGTTCCTAGTGTTGTGCCTCATTTGTCACACTTTTTGTAAGTGTCGCAACTATGATAACATGCAAGAATGATGCCTTATGTTCCCCACTTCTGTCAAAGGTGAAAGAACTTCCAAATAGAATTTTTATCCTTTTCCCTAAGTTTTGGATATGTTTGACCATGGATGCTCCCTTTCCCACTTTGGAAGAGCATACATCCCCTTGACACAATATTAGAGGAGTGTCCATGTTGATTAGGCCAAATACCATAAATCTAGGGGGATTCTTCGAGAATATTGTGGATGGTTCTTAGGTTGTTCACCTTATTTTATCTGAGATTTGGTTCGACCTTCTTCCTTTCTATGATGGGAGAGATCATAACCACAGAGATAAGATCAATCCTAACTGTAAGGTAGCTAGAGAGGTAGTGGGGGGGCCCAGAGGGCCCATAGTGATAATAGTGGAGGTCATTCAATGTAAGGTGGACTAGGTCCACTATATTAT
>SNQJ01S0039027.1:19552-39632 GCA_010110895.2 Picea sitchensis | reverse complement strand
TCTTATTTAATAATATAATGGACCTAGTCCACCTTACATTGAATGACCTCCACTATTATCACTATGGGCCCTCTAGGCCCCCCCACTACCTCTCTAGCTACCTTACACTAACCTAATCCCATAAATCCTCAACCATCATCCCCTAATTATCCTAGTTGTTGGCCCCTCCTAATACTATATAAATAGGACCATTTGAGGGAAGAAGGGCAGGACAAACCATTCATAGCATCAAACCTTTGATCTTGTAAGAGACTCAAGAGAGATTGTTTTTTTGGAAGAAACCTTTTCTCTCAAGTTAAATACCCCAAGGGATGAAGTGGAATATTGGAGGATTAACTTCATCTTATCAAGTTTTATATTCCTTTTAATGCAATATATATTGGCTTGTTTCTCTATCTGTTATGTTCATTTCTTGTCTCATTTTCCAAGTTTAGTAGAGTAGTTATCATCTCCTAACCTTGGATAGAAGTAGAGAATGTTTTTGGTTGGTTCTCGTGGGATTTATTGTGGATCTTGGAGCTGGAGCTCGACCATTAGGGGCAGTGAGGACAACTGTCGGAAACCAAGTAAATTCATTCTACTTCCGTTCCCTTCCTTCTTGTTCTATGAAACATAGAACATATGACTAATAGATTTATAATTCAGATCACCCTTTGTTAACATTTGTCTCAATCGAAAGGAACCCAATTGAGGGGGATTTCACCCTATCCGCAGGAGAAATATCTCACCACAGTTGGGAGTTTTGGTGGATTGACAGATAGATTGATTCATAGCAATGTGTTGTGTGGTAGGTCGCCAACCCCATGGATGGAATTTCGATGGCAAGTCATAGTGAGTTGTGATGGGTGCAGCTCAGGTGCTTTGGCACAGATGAGATAGCTTCATGTGGATGTAATTTTTACAATATAAAGTATTCATCGGGTTAGAGAGTTTCACATTGTCAAGGTGTGAAAATGTATGAGGTATTTGACTTAGGAGGATGAGGAAACTTGCATATATGAGTTGCAGAGATCTAGAGTGGACTAGATTGAGTGTCCATACATATCTTAGGGATGTTCAAAGAGAGGACATAGGTTCAATTTTAGCATGTGCGTAAGAAAGGAAATCTTGTGAATTGGATGATCATGAATTGGGTAAGCATGATGCTTGGCTTGAAGGATTTCATGTTTCTTGTACATTGAGAGCCATCGACACATGACAAGGGCACGATATGTTTTTGAGAGCTTCACATAGTCTGACTCAGGTATGTACATGGAGCTTGGTATGAGGACTAGTCATAAAGTGTAGGGATTTGGTACAATTTCGTTCCAGATGGAGTCAAGGGATGTGTTGCAAGTGGAAAATGTATTATGGGTGCCAAGAGTGTGTTCTCGACATCATGGATTGAGGAGAAGGGCTATGTAGTTTTGTTCCAGGATGGACAAGTGTTGTTCATTCCCAGAGGATCTAGCTAAGACACAAAATGGTTCTTGGAGTTAGAGAGGGCCAGTCTATGCAATCCATGACCAATAGTAGAAGAGTGACAATGAACAGGGAGTAGGTGGCTACGGAGGTTGTGCAGCTCCAAAGGAATCCCAACCTCAAAGGAAGCCAGTGGATTAAGAGGGAATCCAACTTTAGAGGGAGTCAATGGATTCAAAGAGAGTCTGACTTCAGAGGGTGGTAGTGGATTTAGAAGGAGTCTAACTTCAAAAGGAGTCAACAGGGTCAAAGGGAGAGTCAACCATTTAGAGGGAGTCTACCTTCAAGTCCATATGGAAGAGCGACATCTTCCAATACTGTCAGGTAGGTGCCACAGGTGGAGATGGCTAGGTAGGAAGCTTAAAAGAAGGAGGCTTCTAGGAGAAAGATGTCTTCCAAGGAGGGATCATGTCAGAAAACAAGATTTCCTTTAATGACAGAGGGAGCAACCAATTAGGTGGATTGGAGAGTTGTTGTGGTAGCATATGTAGTGTGGGAGTCAAATATTCTTTTAGGTGATAGTGGAGTTTGGTGAGAATACCTCCCTTTCTAAGAGGGAGTGTTGATTCTTTTGTAGCTTCGAACATGTATTCTCACATGACCCCAGGTGTTGGGAATGTGGGAATCATCGTGTGCACCACATTGCACTTTCAGTTCGGTGAAAACAACCTTGGAATGATGTTAGGGATTCATAGGATTGGTGATGGGCTTCATGGATTTGTGTTGGGGCTTCACACCCACACAAGTGATTAAAATATTCTAATTAATTGTTTAGTTTGTAAAGGGGGCTTAAAATCACCCATTAGACTTTCATATAAAGGAGAGAGGTCATTGTGACATTTCATAATGTGGAGACGATGTGTGAGAGAGCTTGGTGATTTCAATCCAAGTGTAGTGACCTTAGTCCAACCATGGAGAGAGGTTGATTGGCCTCAAATTTGTTGCATATTTTTTTTGTTTTAGGAAGGTTATGTTGGGAGGAGAGCTTGGCCTAGGAAAGGAAGGTAGCAACAATATGTGGGATTGTTATGGTAGACCAAGAAGAGAAGGACGCATCCTAGGAGAGGTTTTACCTACATGGAAAAAGTTAGCCATAACTTGAAGGAGGCTTCCACAAGGTTCATCTTGGTCGAAAGGAGGAACAACAAGGTGTTGGGCATGTTATGAAATCTTAGAGGTCAACTACAGGCTTGATGAGGGAATATTGAAGGTTTGACCAGTCAAGGTATCCTAGTCATAGGCTTGTAGGGTAATATCTAACAACAACCACCTTGTTTTGTGTTATCATAGAAACATGTATGGGGTGTTTTCCTTATGAATTTCCCTACTTGGGAAAAGAAAGGGGAAGAAATGGGTCAAAAACCCACTTTGCCTAAGTCTTGGTGATCAAGCTCTTTTGGTTTAAGGAGCACATGGATCTGGGCGGCTAGGATCCGCGCGCCCATATATACAACACAGGTACAATTCTAGACCCCCCCCTGTTCTACCTTTAACGGGAGCGGGGGGGTCCGATATGAGCACTAAGGAGCACGTGGATCTGGGAGGCCATGATCCACGTGCCTAGATCTATGGCACATGTACAATTCCATACCCCCTGCGCTGTTCTACCTTTAACGGGGGGGTCCAATATGAGCATTTTTGTGTGGGCCCTCCCTAAAACCTTTTACCACTGCCTCCTCCGCTTACCGCTTTCGCCTCCGAGTGACATGTGTCTTCCAATTTCCTCCCTCTTTCCCATGTAACATCTCCCAGTCCCTTCTGCCTCTCATCACCTTACACTTGTCCCTCTCCCTTCCACGTTGTCCCCTTCTCAGTGATGTGTTTTCCTCAACCAATCACATCCTACCACCATATTTCCTTTTCCTTCATGTAATCGCCCCGTAGCCTTTTCTCATCCTTTGTTATTCTTCCACCTAGCTCTCACACTTCAGAGTCCACAATTTCCGCCACCCTCATTTGTCAAATCGCCTCTGCCTGGCTATCGCTCATCCACTACCTCGCGTCAAATAATCATGTCTTCACAATTGGCCCCCATGTCTTACCATGAATCCTCTAAGTAGATCTAGATGGTAGCATGAGAAGGCCACCACATCCTACAGGCGTAGAGTTGACCAGAGCCTTCCCCAATCCCAAGGAAGCAGTTATTGAAACAGATGGTGGTGGTTAGACATCGTCTCCACCATAAATGGAAAGTCCATAAAAGGACTAGAAGCTTGTCAATTCATTTACAGGGTCACCAAGAACATGATTGCGTCTGACTGAGGTGCACAACTGTCTAGAGACTGCATGCATAGTCTGCCAGTAAACATGCATACGTAACGCCTTCAATGCAGTGGCTCAAAATTGTTGTTGTTGTTTTTCCTTAAGTATATGTAGGCATTTTTTCCATTTTTGTATCGATCGATGGTAGAGCTAATCTCCCTATTGTAAAGTTTTGATTAAGCACAGGTTTCTCTGGTTATGCGTATGTACGTAAGACTTCTTGTTTAATGACATTCAACTTCTTTTTTTTCTTTGTAACTCATGTGTTAGAACACCCGGGCATGGATGATCCAGTTGGGAGTAGTTTTGTTGTTGTGATGGAGGTTTGATCACAGTGGCATAACACCTAGTTTTAACATGATTTTCATGTTATATTTCTTCTTTCTATACCAAGTAGCTCAGGCATGGAGGATCTATCCCAACTGTTATTATATCATTTTGATGAAGGTTTGATCACCTCATTGTTATAGCTGTGACTTTTTCAAGTCATATCTTGGTGTCTGAAGCCCTAGTTCAGGTTGATCTTGTACTTGGAGCTTTTCCTATTGCTTGTTCACTTACTCACCCTCTACTACACTTACTGACTAAAGTTAGATTTAGACCTCACCTGCTCATGCTTTTCTCGGTCCAGGATTATGAGTTACAATGATATGTTTTTGATTTTACTTCCATTCGGTCATCTTTTATAAAACCAACCTATGACATAAAACATTGATGGGTATCAGGCTTACTCCTACTGCAATCCAGGAGTGAATTTTGGTGATAACATTTTTGATGCCATTGTCAGGGACGAAGTTGAAGATTTTCCCTAGGATTGAACGACATTGAGCCTCTAATTCTGAAGGTGCATCAGCCATCAGAGCCCTACAAGATTTCTACTGTGCACCTGGTGAATCCATTGTGACGACTCCACTGTGGTGAACCTACTATTTCAGTTGTGGCTTCCAGAGGCAGACATACGAGGTCTACTCCTTTGTTTCCCTTAACAACACCTGAAGCAGATCCATAGAATCTTGTCATAAAAGGAAAGTCTCTCAGAGAAGGAGATTTAGCTTTCGAACCAGGTATTTTTGATAATTTTCCATCTCCTTCTGTAGAAACTCCATTTTTTGCTCCTGATTCCTCTATCATACCTTTTGCTGGAGTTTCTCGAACTTTAAATTTCGGGAGTGTTCCTGTTGAGTTTCCCCCCCTGGTCTGGGATTAGAGGGAGAAATATTTGTCACTCCTATTTCCCCTGACGTTGCAGCCTAGTCTAGACCCAGAGCTTCCGAGGAGTTTCCTACCCCATGATTTACAATTCCTTTTCCTATTACTGTTGCTACTATTGCGCCAACACCAACCTCTATTCCCTCTAGCCCAGTAGCCTTCTTTTCAAATCCTTTGTTGTTTCCTTTCCCCCCTGCAAGATCAGTTTCGGTTTCCCTTGTTTGAACTCCTTCTCCTCCTAGTTCTCCTCCACCTAATATCCCTATGGTAGGTGCTCATCCCCTTGTAAACAGAATGGATTCCATAGTGGCTTCAAGGTATGCCCCTCTAGTCCTACTTTAGCCAATGAATCCTCTCCTTGCTAGAGATTATTTGAAGTATATGCCTAAGTTCACTAGGGAGGAGGAAATAATTGTTGAAGAACACCTTGTTTCCTTACACAGTTATGTAGACAACCTGAACATTTAAAATGAAGATGTCTGGATGAGAGTTTTTGTCTAGAGCTTAGATGGTGAGGTTAGGAAGTGGTTTAGGGGGCTAACCCCTAGATCCATTGTTGGGATTGAAGATTGTTGGCCCTTGACCAAGTTTTGAGGAACACTTGGTCATATTTGACCTTTTTTGGACTTTGACAGCCTGTCAAAGATGGAGCACTAGGCGAAGCAGAGATCACGAGATCTCAACCCACTTTTGGGGCCCTTTTAGGGTTTTGGGTTAATGTAATGGGAAAGGGATGTTGGGCCATGGGTTTACCCATGTTTAGGCCTATTTTGTAAAGTATAAATAAGTAGCTAAGAAATGTAAGAGGGGGTGAGAAGATAAGCTAAGTTCTAGTAAAGGCTTTGTGTATATTGTGTGACTGACTTGCAGAGCTGAGTGCAAGTGTTGTAAGTGTTGACTGCACAAATTGTAAGAAGGCTTTGTGCTAGATCTACTCGGGGAAGGAAGATCTGGTGAGGTGCGCACAAATATCCTGTCCTATGTGGAGTAAAAGTGTGAGCCCTGTGCTATAAGCATATTAACCAAAGCTAATAAATAAGAATAAGCCTTTGTGGATGTATCCCCACGGTGGGGGTGAACCATGGTAACTCTGTGTGTTGTGCTCGGTGCTTCGACCTAATGTGTTGGTTTCTTTTCATGTGTTGTGCTTGATATGACTATGCTATGTGCTTTGCTATGATATACTTAGATAGATCCACTTTGCTTTGTGCTGCTTAGATGTGTGGGTATATATTTGACATATATGAAAGTGTTGAGTACTAGACCTATTTTCCTATTGCTAAGTACTAACTTAACCTAGATCTAAGTGAATGTTGCGGTGCTCTGTGCCATCTGCGGAGTGCCATGAGGGTTAAATACTAATGAATGATCTATGCTAAAGTTATTTCTAAGAGTAATAATCACAGATCTGTGTCCCAGCTAAGGTTGCAGACACCTGAGTCTTGCAACCACCCCTGCCTCTACCTTGGGTGAGACTTCATCTGCTTCGCAGGTGTTGCTGAAAGGGTCGGTAGTTAGGGATTTTTTGGTGCACTGTTGAAGCGTTGAAACTTGGTTCTGGCTTTGTGCCAACAAATGGTTCCATTGTCGAGACCTAAAACTGTGATTGCTGGGAACTGAGGAAGAAGAAACATTGTGCAAAAGGAAGCTCTATGTGTAGATCCGTTGCCTTAGTGCACAAATTTTTACTCAACCTGTGAAGATTTGTGCTAGGAATAAGGTCAGATCTAAAGAAAGGAAGATCAGATCCAAAGAAAAGAAGCGATATCAGAATGATTTGTTCTCTAAGAAAAGTGAAAGTGGAAATTTCTGAAAGAAACAAGTTAGATCTGCAGAAAATAGGTAAGATCTATAAGCTCTGTTCTCTAATAAAGGTAAGAATAGTAAAACATTCTTAGATCTGGAAGCTTTGTGCTTTGTAGAAGTAAGATAAGTGAAATTTTTTGTTTCTAGAGCATGGATCTAGGTAGGTTTGATAGATTATGTTCTAGCTTAAAAACTAGGGCATTAATAGATGAAATAAAGTTTGATATGAATAGATCTAATAAGTATAATGATATATATGTTATACCTATGCATATAAAGAATGTTTGGACTAACAAGTGGATGCAGGATCCTAGAAATAAATTTTTGTAGGCTAGCCATTATGATCCTAGCGCGTAGTACAAGAAGAGTTGGGGATCATTGAAGAGAAAGAGAGGATTAATTCTTTGTTACAGTTGCAGAAGACCAGGACATCTTGCTAAGGAATGCACTGAAAGAAAACCTAGTTGTCTCTATTGCAAAGCATTGGACCATGACATATTGGATTGCCCTAGAATGATCTCTAAGTTGGAAATGTTGAATCTGAATCAAGAAGACCAGAAGGTAGATCCAGAAAAGGCAGAATCCTAGCAAGAATAAGAGAAAATATTAATACGGATAAAAGAAACCCTGAAGGAACATAAAGATGTCTGATTACCAGAGATATTCAAAGAGAAGGAGCAATTCAAAGCAAGAATAACGGACTTTGACATTGACTGTATTCTTGATGAAGAAACACAAGTGAACATTATGCCAGAAAGAACTTGGGAATCTATAGGAAAGCCTGCCATGACCCCTTCCCTAGGAGGGACAAGTTTATTCGGAGGAAAGCTAGTAAACCTATGTGGAAGGATCTCCCGAATACCTATGACTGTCATTCGAACTTCGACAGAGGAAGACTTTGAGATTATTAAATTTTTTGAAGACAACGCCCCATTTACCATGCTCATAGGAAAACCTTGGATTGATAGAGAACAAGCCAGATGAAAAGAGGAAGAAGAAGTTTTGGAACAGAAGAAGCAAGAGTTAAAATACTTTATGACCAGAAGGATCGTGCACTTGATTGAAGAACAAAAGATAAGATCGCATATATTTAATACTAGTAACTCCGATGTTGAGGCTAAGAGAACACTAGAGGATCTGCAGAAGATTGAGTTACCTATTTTCGATACAGAAGAAGTATTACCCGGGAACCCTACGAAATAATTTCAACAGCGCGAAGTAACTAAGACCACATAAGATAAGCATCAGAATGGTAAAATAATTACTAAGATGAATCTCACTGGGAAGAAAGCTATAAAGTTAAGAAAGAAAAGGGCTAATACTGTAAGGTTACACGAGGTTCTAGAGGATACTTTGCAGAAAGAAAAATTGCAGAATTGGAGCTTCATCAAGGTATCAGAACAATGACATAGAGTACTTTACCATGACAAAGCAATATAGTTGTTGGGGCCGATATATCCGTTCGAATTCTGCTCCGAATGGGTGGAAAAGAAATAAAGGTTCATCATCCAACCATTGAAATGCGCCATAACGGGTCAAACAAGAGTTATTGAAGGATCATAACCATTGCCAACAAACCGTTGCTAAGTTTCCCTACTTAGTCCACCGTGCCATGCACGGAGAATAATTTTTTCTAAGTGAGAATTTGAGCACGAAACTTGAGATTAATTCACCTTGAGATCATTGCCTTGTTCCCATACTATTCACTCTAGTCTCTGGATTCCTTTTGCACCCGAGATAGCTGACCCAAGCTTGTATTTCGGACAAGCTCAACGTTGCTGAGAAAATAGTTGAAGAAGTTTTAATTGACTTAATGACTGAGAGAGTCATGTCGGAGTGAGGAGTGTCTACATGTGTACAAGCATCGTCCTCGGGAGCATTTCCAGCTTCCCCCTCCACTTCTCGAGCAGGACCATCCCGACCGCCTTCGAAAAGATGAAATAAGCTCGGAAATGACTTCACCACTGTGAAGATGATCCCAAGTATCTTGCCTAAGTATATCCCACCACTAAGCGACATAGTGAATCGAGACATTGTACCCAGAGACTTCAATTATGCTTTGGTCACTGTGTACCTTCTGAAAGGGGTGTACGCAGTTCGTGCTGACCAGGATAAGATCACAACGCTAAAATTTAGTGATTTTAACCTTGGAGATCGCAAATTTTACAGTATGTTAGCCCCACACAAGTAATTAACTATCACAAAAGGGAGGAACCCAAATATTTTCCCTCAACAATGGACCCATAACCTCATGCAGTCAACCCTCCTCAATGTAATGAAGATTCCTCATTTCGGGAGGCATCAGGAAGTGAATGCATGCGTCAGATTGTTGTTGTCCTACTACCATGGAGGATACTTATGGTTGGATTGCCACATCACTATGGATCCGATTCTGATCAATTGGATCACAAGGCTAAGCATGTAGGGCCCTGACCCATAAGAGTTTTACCCTGGAAAGACCGCAGATCGCACTCTCACCCAACGAATAAAAGACACATATGGCGATGTAGAGAAGGGCATGCCAGGCTACAAGTTAACCTCCATCGAGAATGCAATAGTGAGCCTTGGTTGCCAGATGATCACAGGGAAGTTAGTCCGCAAGAACATACCCACACAGGTGATTGGATTTGTAGTTGACCTCGCAGGGAATTTCATGGAGGGACTACAAATGAATTGGGAAAATTACCTTGTAAATCAACTAGATCTTTACTGCAGAGAATCCCAAGACCAAAGGTATGAGTTCCACTTTAGTTGTTTGCTCATACTCATCGCTTTCATTGCCTGGGAGCTACCAGAAGGTGCCACTTTTCCAGAGATCGAACCCTTCGAACCACTGGCTGCGAAGTTTTGTACGTTGTGGTACTCCAGTGACATGAATAAGCAATGACAATCCAATGTTGTATTCCACGCTTATTACAACCAATTGAAGAATGCAATCTAGTCTACACTGCGCCTCACACCAAACACACTTCATAGGTTTAGATCTTTGATCAAATTCAGCAGGAACTGCCACTTCACCTATATCACAACACACGCTGATGAGCACAAACAACAACTCCTATCGTACTACAAGTTGACATAAGAAGACTTGGAGCAGATTACTAAGGAATGGTCAATGGACCTCCTTGTTCCAGCGGACCTTGCAGAAATATCTGACGTGGAAAGCGCTAAAGCTATACTGGATACACCTAGACCAAGCAATACTAAGATGGCTGATGAAGTTCAAGATATCCATAGCACATCCACAAAGACTACTTCGATTTCACCTGCACAAGGAGGTGATGGTGAAGAACTAGGTGGCACAACGGTTGAGAAAAACAAAGACGAGGTTACTCCACCTCGAGAGGAGGAGGATCCCTCTAAGAAAAGGAAGGTCGCCCCACCAAATCACTCATCCCGAAATAAAACTAAGGCCACTGGATTACATTTAAGACTACCCTCACACAGGATGAATTCGACTTCTTGATCGCTGCGATGAATGATACCTCACTAGATATCGCAGAAAGGCAAGAAGTGAAGCATGAAGAGATATTCAGCCAACTCACAGGCGAGCTTCAAAAAGTACAACAGGCACTCTAGTCTAGCCGATCCATTTATACTATGCCCTTGATGATGGGAACAACAGGAAAAGGCAATGAGCCCACCCAATTATGCCAAATTGCTGAGAAAGTCAAAGCTCGCCTTCAACAAGCTCAAGAAGACACAGCGCAAGCCACCCAAGCTTTGGCACAAGTACAAAGCGCACTTATAGTACAACAGAGGAAGGAAGAACAAGAACATCTTGCCTTACAAGTGAAGTGGGAGGAGGAGAAAGCACAGTTACAGTAGAGCAAGGACCAATTGCTAGCAGAGCAACTTGACGTATAGGATCGAGTTCACAAAGCAATTCGCTCTGTGATGGTCATTGAAGTGAAAATTGAAGAACGTGTCCCGCAACAGGTGGCACAACTTGAATAAGTAATCCAACAACTTCAGTAGTGCATCGCAGATCTGGAACTTTGTACCATGCCCGAGACTCCCCAAGAAGTAAGAGATCTAAGGGAGGCAACTGCTCGTAGCGCAGTTGACAGGTTAAAAACCTTGGTTTTGGAATGTAAGAGCTGAGCACTAGAAGTGCCCAGACTTATGAGAACCTCACAGAGAACAAAAAATTGCAGACATTAGAGGCACAACTCCAAGAAGCAAAGAAACATGAAGATACACTACAGGCGCAACTAAAGGCCTTGACCCCAGTTGAAAGAATGAAGCAATTTCCAGAACAATGCACCGCCCAACAATTGGTACACATGGTGAAAAGTAAAGTGTTGGAAGTATCTCAATGACTTCAATCACTCCAAGAGAAAGCATGTCAATTTTTCACTGAAGTTGTGAGCCAGGCAGCTGAGCTTGAACAGGTTGTCATCACCACAGAGCAACACATGGAAGGACCAGTAAATGACACAGTGATCCAGGAGTTCACTGAGCAAGAGGTTGTCACACTGCAGTAGGTCAATGTAGCTCGGGCCAAGCTCGAGACATTCAAAGCGGAGTTGATCAGACCAAAGTGACTTGGGACGAGTCACAAGTGAGTGTTGTGGGCCTGTTGTCCCTTGACCAATTTTTGAGGAACACTTGGTCATATTTGACCGTTTTTGGACTTCGAAAGCCTGTCAAAGATGGAGCGCCAGGTGAAGTAGAGATCACGGGATCTCTGCCCACTTTTTGGGCCCTTTTAGGGTTTTGGGTTAATGTAATGGGAAAGGGATGTCGACCCATGGTTTTACCCATGTTTAGGCCTATTTTGTAAAGTATAAATAAGTAGCTAAGCAATGTAAGAGGGGGTGAGAAGATAAGCTAAGTGCCAATAAAGGATTTGTGTATATTGTGTGACCAACTTGCAAAGATGAGTGCAAGTGTTGTAAGTGTTAAGTGCACATATTGTAAGAAGGCTATGTGCTAGATCTACTCGGGGAAGGAGGATCTGGCGAGGTGCACGCAGATCTCCTGTCCTATGCGGAGTACAAGTGTGAGCCATGTGATGTAACCTGATTGAACAAAGCTAATAAATAAGAATAAGACTTTGTGGATGTAGCCCCAGGGTGGGGGTGAACCACGATAACTCTGTGTGTTGTGCTCGGTGCTTCGACCTAATGTGTTGGTTTCTTTCCATGTGTTGTGCTTGATATGATTATGCTATGTTCTTTGCTATGATATACTTAGATAGATCCACTTTTCTTTGTGCTTCTTAGATGTGTGGGTATAGATTTGACATATATGAAAGTGCTGAGTGCTAGACCTATTTTGGTGTTGCTAAGTACTAACTTAACCTAGATCTAAGTGAATCTTGCGGTGATCTGTTCCATCTGCAGAGTGCCATGAGGGTTAAATATTGATGAATGATCTATTCTAAAGTGCTTGCTAAGAGTAATAATCACAGATCTTTGTCCCAGCTAAGGTTGCATACACCTGAGTCTTGCAACCACCCCTGCCTCTACCTCAGGTGAGACTTCATCTGCTTCCCAGGTGTTGCCAAAAGGGTCGGTAGTTAGGGTTTTGTTGGTGCATTGTTGAAGCATTGAACCCTGGTTCTGCCCCTGTGACAACAAAGATCTAGATAATTCATTCTTGAGACAGTGGGGAGATAAAAAATATTTCATGTATTATATGACAGAGTTTGGATCCTTGAAGAGGAAGGAAGGAGAGTCTGTCTCTAACTTCTCCAAAAGATTCAATAAGATGTATAACAAGATCCCTGCTGAAATAAATCCATCAGAAGCCTCTGCCAAAATCACTTATGCTAGTGCCTTTGATCCTGACTTCTGCCTCTTGCTCAAAGAAATAAGAGATACTTCCTTGGCCAACATGCAAGATGCAGCCCTGGAAGTAGAATCCAATGTGTTGGTGGTTAATAAGCTTAGAGGAAAATCTGACAGAGATAAGGAAAGAGGGAGATTTGAGGCCTCAACCTCTGGTCCTCCTATATCTCACCCTCAAGTAGATGAATTAACCAATATGGTAAGGTCTCTGACTACAAATATGGAGAAAATTAAATTGGAGGGGAAGAAGACAAACAAAAATCCTCAAAATATTGATAACAGAGGAAATTTTAGAAGGCCGAACAACAATTTTCCCCAGATTATGCCAAGAGAACAAAGGAATAGAGATAGGGATGATCATAGGATTCAATCCCCTCTCCAAAACAACCTGGTTGACGATGAAGAGAAGGAAGAAGAGGAGTTGGACCCTGAGATTCACTGTATTGAAGACACCTCCCCTTTTCCCCATTTGACTCAATATGCATATGAAGAATCCCTCATGAGAAACCAAATAAATGAGCTGAGTAAAGAGAGGAAAGACAGTGGCAGTCCCAATAAGTATAACCTCAGGTCAAAAAACAAAGAAGGGAGGTATGGCATCCCTGATCAGCCTCTCATAGCAGAAAATCCTTCTAAGCCTGCAACAAACACTACCAAGGAAAAGAAAACTCAGAATATTTCACCAACAACCAAAGACCCTGTCCCAGAGGTGAGAGAAATATGTAATCCTTATTCCTCATTTAGCTTTGAGCATGAAATTCAGAAAATAAGAATCCTTGTTCCCCTTTCAAAGTTAGTTAAACATGAAAATTTCAAAAGGTCCATCTCTAAACTACTGCAGTCAGAGCCACCTCAACTTCCCACAGACTTAGTGAATATCCAAGATGAGAAGCCAACAGTCATCTTAGGTTCTATGGTAGAAGACAAAGAGGATTCATCCCCTCCCTTCTACACATCCCTGAACATACATAATAAGGTGTTGCATAATTGCCTGATGGATTCAGGAGCTTCCCATAACCTCATACCAAAAACAATCATGGAATAATTGGGACTCGAAGTAACAAATGCCTATCATGATTTGTACTCTTTTGATTCAAGGAGGGTGAAATGCCTTAGGGTCATCAAAGATTTGGTGGTATCCTTATTCCAGCTGCCCATGAAGAGTGTGGTCATGGACATTGTGGTAGTTGATGTCCCTCCCAAGTTTGGCATTCTATTGTCAAGATCATGGATAAAAAATATTGGAGGAACATTATAGATGGACCTCACATATGCCACCATTCCACTCTTTGGAGGGGAGCACAGAAGACTGTACAGAGAAGATCAACTGGCCTATATTGTCAGTGATGAAGCAGACCCCACAAACCATCCCATATTTTCCCTTGATACTGATTTGGGATCCATCTTATTGCAACTCACCAACACCCCAAAGGCTCCTCTTTAAATAAGAAAGAAGCCAATTCTCCCCCATGAAGTCTCTCCCTCAATTACTTCTATTTGGAAAATGTTCTTTGATGGGGCTTCCTCTAAAGATGGTGTTGGTGCTGGGATAGTGGTTGTTTCCCCTACTCAGGAAACAATATCTCTGCCATATAAATTAGAGTTTGAAGCTACCAATAATGTGGCAGAGTATGAAGCTCTTGTTTTGGGATTAAGGGATACAAAGGACATGGATATTGAAGAGATCACTGTGTTTGGAGATGCTGAGTTGATAATACAGCAGATCAAAAATGTTTATCAGGCCAAACACCCTCCACTTAGGAGCTACAAAAATGAAGCCTGGGACCTCATTGACAGTTTTTTCCTGGCCTTCAATATATCATTTATTCCAAGAGGAGAAAACTCTATGGTTGATTCCCTGGCTAATTCAGCTAGCAATTTCAGAGTCCCTCGGTCACCTAAGCTCAGATATGACACATAAGTGAAGTATAGTCCCTCGATCACCTAAGCTCATATATGACACATAAGTGAAGTATAGGCCCTCGATACCTGACAATTTCAAGCATTGGAAGGTGTTTGAAGATGATCTTGAGATCAAGAGGTTCCTAGATACTATTGAAGAATTTTCAACATTGCACATTGATCAAGACTCTGCCTTTGAAGAAGACTCTTAGGAAGATATTTTTCTCAACAAAATTGTTGATCATCACATTGTTCAATTACCTAGCAATCACATCCCAAAGGGACTGGTTCCTTTGGAAAGACTATTTGAAAATAATGATGTAGAAATAAAGGGACAAATCTCAAAAGATAATGCTGATATAGCTGAGTGTAACATTAGCACAGAGAGAGAACCAAAGATTGTCAAATTGTCAAGCATCTTGACAAGAGAACAGAGGGTTGAATATGATGGACTGTTGAGGGAGTTTGTCGATGTGTTTTCCTGGACATATGAAGACCTGAAGAATTATGACACAACTTTCATTGAGCATAGTATCCCATTGAAAGAGGAGGCCAATCCATTCAGGAAAAAGCTAAGACAAATTAATCCCATGTTGCTGCCTGTCATGGAAAGAGAAGTGAAGAAGTTGTTAGATTCCCAAATCATCGTCCGTTTGAGATATTCTGAATGGGTGCCAATTTGGTCCCAGTAAGGAAGAAAAGTGGAGAGATCAGACTTTGTGTTGATTTCAGAAATCTAAATAGAAGATCAAAGAAGGACAATTACCCCCTACCTAATATGGAACACATATTGCATAAGGTAACAGGTGCATCCAGGATATCCATGATTGATGGCTTTTCTGGCTACAGTAAGATATCAGTCCTTCTTGAGGACAGGGAAAAGACAACTTTCACCACTCCTTGGGGCACATTCATGTATGCCAAAATTCCCTTTGGTTTGATGAATGAAGGGGAAACCTTTCAGCGAGCCATGGATATCGCTTTCATTGGAGAAAGGGGCAAGTTCGTGGTCATCTATCTGGATGACATTACAGTCTTTTCCAAGTATGAAAGAGAGCATCGTGGACATTTAAAAAGGGTCTTCCTGAAATGTAGGAAGTTTGGACTCTCCTTAAATCCAAAGAAATGTTTGTTTGCCATGAAAGAGGGAAATTTTTTGGGGCATATAGTATCTATTGAGGGAGTAAGAATTGATCCCAGAAGGGTGGAGGAAATCCAAGCCTTATCACTCCCAAGGTCCAGGAAAGAACTCCAGTATTTCCTAGGGAAGATTAAATTTAGGTTTGTCTCAAATCTTGCTGAGTTGATGAAAAATGTTACAACCATGCTCAGAAAGGGGAATGAGGCAAAGTGGATGGTTGGACCCAGGGAAGCCTTTGACCAAATCAAAAGGGCATTGTCTGAGGCACCCATGCTTATCAGTCTTGATTATTCCAAGGACTTATTGATATTTTATTTCTCCTCCATTGATACAGTGGATGCTGTCCTAATACACAAGAATGATGCATGGTTGGAGAAGCCTATTTTATTTTTCAGTAGAGCATTGAGGGAGGCTAAGATCGAGTATGACATTATGGAAAATAAAGCCTATGATTAAGGTTGGTTGTCATTGATGTCAACCTTTGAAGAAAGACCCATAGAACAAAGGTTTGGGTAATGGAACCAATATTGTTTGATGTAAAGATGACTCATTATTGTCTTGTCATGGTTGATAAGAAGTAAATATGGATGAACTCCAAAGTGGTCCCCTTATGGTGAAATCCCTCACGGGAAGATGCTTTGCAGAGTAAGAGAACCCATGCTTAATTATGGAATAATGAGATGAAGGACAATGAATTTTTTAGGTAAACTATCCTATATGGATAGTTCTTTTCATTCCATTTCCGGTGGTATGTGGAACGTCACATAACTCCTCACAGTTAGAGAGTTATGGCCATGAGAAGTTCGAGACCCCAGGTTTGAGTAATGGACCCAAGTTTGTTTGATGGATAACGGTATGAGTCATGATATATTTTTAGATAATACTATTCTATATGGATAGTACATGTCATTCTGTTTCTGGTGGTATGTGGAACATCACATAACTCCTCACGGTTTGAGACTTATGGCCTTACGAAGTTGGAGAACCCTCATATGTCATCTAGAAGCCCCAAAAGGTCAAAGTAGTCAAAGTGGTTTAAGAAATTTTAAATGGTAAACAATAAAGTGAAGTAATGAGTGTATTATAATTGAAAGTGAATACAAAATAAATTATTTCAATAATAAATTTAATGGAGAAATTAGAAGTGGGTTAACCCTAATGTAAGGAAAGTGGGGCCAAGTGACCTAGAAGATGTTTTTAAGGAAGCTACTTGGAGAGTATAAATAAGAGACAAGGCTCTCTCATTTTAATCACACGTACAATAGAGACAGCGTCTCTCATTCTTAATCACACTTGAGCATATTGAATATCTATAGGTGGTATGAGGTAAAAGCGATTATCTAAGCCAAAATTCTGAGGGAAGGTGAAGAAAAGAAGGCCGAAATGCAAGGAAGGATAAATTCTTTTGATGGTGCTTTCTAAGGTATGTTATTTACAGGTCATCTCACCATTTTCGATATAACTTTTTTTCTATAATGGTTCAGACCGTGAAATTTTTATGCCATTGAGAAAACATATCCAAGTATCTGTGGAAAAAAAATTCAGCTTGTGGGTCATTTTATTTTTGGAGTTATAGTCCGTGGAAAATAGGGTTTGTGGCTAGTTCTGAAACTAGTCAAAAACAGGTGTTTCGAGTAAAAACGTCATACCGTCTTCATAACAAATCCAAATTTAGTGAAACAAAATGTGTTGGTTAGGGTATTGTCTATAGTATTATGTGTAATATTTTCATATCAATTCAACAAATATTCTGTGTGGGGCACGCTCTACAAGGTCGCTCTCTAGAATAATCCAGAATTCAACAAGGTATGTCATTTTTGCTATAACTCATTTTTTGAGAGGTTACAAGTAGTGACACCTGGATGAATTGCATAAAACACACTGAATAACATTTTGTATTAGTTTCAGAGCTTATACATTACAGGTACAAAGTTATGATTACTTCAAGTTAGGGTTGTTGACTAATCCAAAACTAGGCATGTGAGACTAAAGAAAAGTTTGATGAAAATGCTTGTGTCTTGTTGTTGAAGTTAAGGAAGGTTTGCAGGAATGTGATCATATACACCAGGTCTATTACAAAACTACAAATCAGAATTGGATGATGAAATTGATGAGGGATTTTGGTTGAGGTACATGTTGAGTACATGGTTGAGACAAGTAGTTGATGAGTTGACACATACATGAGGTGTATAGTTGATGATGTTGGTATATATTGATGAGTCATATTTGATGAGTATTTGACACATGATTGGTACATACATGGTATATGGTTGGATGCACTTATTTATGGTACAAATTGATTACAGGTTATTTGGTACAGGTTGGTGCATGGTTGATGCACTTTTTTATGGTACAGGTTGATTACAGGTTGAGGTACAGGTTGATGCATGGTTGATGCATGGTTCAGATTTATTGGTACAGGTTTAGAGCGGTATATCTCACAGTGACAGGTTGACGATGGTTCCATAATTCTACTTCTACTTCAGGGTGGCAGGATGGGGCAAGGACAGGTGGTTGTAGCCACATTCCAGTTGTAGTCAGAGAACATAGGGGGTTGTAGTCTCCTTCTGGTTGTAGCCAGAGAATTGGGGAGTTGGATCTTCCCTCAGGTTGTAACCTAAGACACTAGGGGGTTGGAGCCTCCTTCTAGTTGCAGCTGAAAAACAAAGGAAGTTGGTGCTTCCAATGAATGTAATTCTTCAAGACATATAAGAAAAAGGATTATGTGGTTTTCTCCCAATTTGAGTTTCCACATAAAACACTGGTGTACTGTGTATGTGTATGTTTGTTCATTTGTTCATTTCTTATTTACTCTGTAGTTATTGGATGATAATGCTTCATTGATATAACACATGGATTATATGGTTAAAAATGATTAAATTTCTCTATTATTGATTCACCCCCCCTCTCAGTAATCCAACAATTGGTATCAGAGCAGGTTCCTTCAGAAATCTGTTTGACCATTGAAAGGTAGATCATGGAGAGTATCAACTCATATAAAAATGGAATACCACAGTTTGATGGATAGAAGTATGCTTTTTGGAGAATAAGGATGAGGACATATATACAAGCACATAGATTTCAAGTTTGGCAATCAATTGTAGATGGATACACAACACTAGCAGTTCACCAACAAATGACAAAGCAGTAAAACTCAGTGAGAATAATTCCAAAGCCACAAATGCACTTTTGAATGGTCTCAGTGATACAATATTCACCGAAGTTTCACACTGTAAATCCGCTAAAGAGATTTTGGACAAGCTTCAAAATATTTATGAAGGAGATACAAAAGTCAAAGAAGCAAAGCTTCAGACTTACAGAGGTCAGTTTGAACAACTAAAAATGAAGGAAGATGAAGATATCGCAGCCTACTTCTTACGAGTCGATGAAACAGTGAATGTAATCATAGGATTGGGAGAAGAAATTGAAAAATATGTAATTTTTCAAAAGATACTAAGATCTCTTCCTATGAGATTCAACCCTAAGATATCAGCACTAGAAGAAAGATCAGATCTAGACTCAATAAGAATGGACGAACTGCATGGAATCTTCACATCATATGAAATGAGAAATGAGTAGGAAAATCTAGATGTAAAAGAAGCAACCTTCAAGGCATCCAAGAGATCAAATAAAAATAAAAAGGAACAAGAAGAATAAAGCAGCAGTAATGACGCCTCATAATATGATGAATAAGTGGCCAACTTGATCAAAAGACTGAACAAGGGAACCAACGGTAGGTATAGAGGTAAGCTCCCTTTAATTTGTTTTAATTGTGATGGTATTGGTAATTTTTCTAACAAGTGTTCACATAAGAAAAAGAGAAATGATGAAGGTTACTCAAAAGGAAAACACACATATAAAGACAAAAGAACTACAAAGAAAGTTTTCAAGAAAAGCTTATACACCAAAGAAGACATCTCATCATCAGATGAAGATGAAGTCAATGACAATGAGATAGGAAGAGTTCTATTCATGGTAGTAAAAGACTCTGACAAAGAAGACTCTGAAGAAGAATATGAAGAAGCCGAAGAAGAATGTGAATAAGTCAAAGAATAAATTGAAGAGGCAGAAGTTGACTATCGAGAAGAATTAATGTGTGCCATAGATTTTATCAGAAGAGAAAAGAAGAAAAAAAGGAAACTACAAGCAAAACTAGACAAGAAAAAGAACACTCGAGAACTAGAACAAATGATCAAAAAAATTGAAAGTTCAAATAAAAGAAAATAAAAGAATTGAAGAAGCACTCAAAAAACAACTAGAAGAAAAGAACAAGATCATTGGAAACTTGGAAGTAGAGTTTGTCACACTAAGAAATGATATTCAAAAGAAAAATATGCAGAATAGCTCAAAATATTTGGATGACATTATCAACAGTAAAAAATCTCATCTTGACAAGTATGGACTTGAATACAATCAAACAGAAAAGGGATCAAGCTCCAAAACAATAGAGCAAGAAACAAATCCAAAGATCTATGCAGAAACAATCAAAGAGGATAGGAAGATA
>SNQJ01S0039026.1:79326-90601 GCA_010110895.2 Picea sitchensis | reverse complement strand
GACAAAGTGAATTGAAGAAGGAAGTACATGCAGGCCCTGAAGATAATTAAAGAAAAGAATTACAAAATAAGAAAGTGTCAGGTCGGCCCTAATGTTAAAAGGAAGTGACATAAATGGTATAAATAAATATCATTATACATTCAGTTGACATACAAAATTCGAATTTCAAAGGAAATCAGAAGTAAAGAAGGCCAGATTTCAAGGGAGGATGAAGTCTTTTGGTGATGTGTTCTAAGGTATGTTATTTACAGGTCATCTTACCATTTTCGCTATAAATTTTTTTATAGAATGATTCATATGGTGAAATTGCTATGGTATTGATAAGACATATCAAGGTACATGTGGTAAAAGTTCCAGCTCTTAATTCGCTATAATTATGGAGATACACTCTGTGGAAGATAGGGTTTTTGACCAGTCCTAAAGCTAGTCAATAAATAGGTATTCCGGGTAAAATAGTCATAACTTCTTCATAGATAATCCAAATGACATGGGACCAATTTCATTGGAAATAGTACAGACTGTAGTTTCTTGTGTGCATGTTTTAGAATCTGATGTTAAATATTGAGCGCGGGGCATTCTGTACAAGTTCACTCTCCTGAATAAACCAGAATTGAATAAAGTCTACCAATATTTCTATAACTTATTTTTGAGGATTCAAGGAGTAAAACTTGGAGGAGTTTCAGAGAAAACATTGAGAAATATTATCTACAGTATCAGAGTATTCCAAGAATTAAATAATTACAGAAGTTGAAGAAGTCTCATGAAGCATTATCAGGCTATCTATGATGGTTGGTTGATGGTGATGATTTGATGTAAAGTTTTATTATCTCTCATATATTCTTGGGTGGAAGGAAGGGGAAAGGATGGAGAGGTCAACCCTCTCTTGATATTGGAGGATTGTATCTTCCTCTTGGAGGTTTATCCCTCCCTTTATATTTGGAAGTTGTAGCTACCTTTGGAAGTCATTACTTTATGAACAATAACTATTGATTATTTCTGCTATACGCACAATAACTATTGATTATTTCTCATATATTGTTCATGGTGTATTGTGGTGTATTGGTGTAACTCTTATACTATTGTTCATTTCTCATTGGATATAATTGAATGGTTTAAGTATAAGTTGAAAAGGTTTTTAAATTGTACTTGATACTGATTCACCCCCCTCTCAGTATCAACAGTATGTACAATGAGAGTTTGGAAACTGATTATTGCATGAAGTTTTTGAGGTAATGCCCATTGATAGGGGTGTTAAGGATTTTCCCATCGAGGTTTTCTAATAAGAATGAGTTCTTTCCCTTGGAAGCCATGATCTTAAAAGGCCCACACCATATATGATCGAACTTTTCATGTTTTCGAGCATCTTCTTTCCTAGTGTCCCACTTCAATACTAGGTCATCATGAAGAAATTCCCTATATTAAAGTTTTTTATCAAACAGAGATTTTATGTTGTCTTGATACTTCTGAAGTTTCTCATCCACCTCAACTCTATTTTGTTGTACCTCAATTAACTAGTTTATTCTCCTGGTAACATCATTAGGCTCCTCCTTCAAGTCTTGTCAAAGTTTCATTACATGCATAGCGAGATTTATGGGGAGGACTATGTCAGTACCATACACCATTTTGAAAGGAAACATTCTGATTGATTTCTTAGTGCCTATTCGATTTTCCCACAAAGCATATTTCAAATGAACATGCAAGGCTTTCTTATTTTCAGTCAGTACCTTTTTAATTATAGTGATCAATATCTTATTTGATGATTCGGCTAATACGTTTCCCCGAGGATAGTAGGTTGTGGAATGTCCCAGTACAATATTGTACTTTTTACAAAAACTGACCATCGCCATGGATTTGAATGCCTGGGCATTATCTATAACTATCTTCCGAGGATAGCCAAATCTAGACAAAATGTTTTCTTCCAAGAAATTGATCACCACTGAGTCTGTAGCATTTTGTGCCGGAATGGCTTCTACCCATTTAGTGAAATATTCTATGGCCATTAGGATCTATTTATGTTGTGCACTAGAGGGTGGATGAATTTCTCCAATAAAATCCATACCCCATTGTTGAAATGGAGCTTCTGCCTTGACTGGAATCAAGGGTAGTGCGGGAATATTTTGTTTACTTGAAAACAATAGGCAAGGATCACAGGCTTTGACTTTAGTATTCACGTCTATAAATAACTTCGGCCAATAATATCCAACTCTCAAGATTTTATAGGTCATTTCCCTCCAGGCATGGTTTCCTCCACACACCCCTTCATGAAACTCATTTATAACGTTCTTCGTTTCTGATTCTATCGAGCACCTTAGTAAAAAACCAAGAGGTTCTTTCCAATACAATTGATTGTCAATAATATATTATTTTACTGCGTGCAGTTTCAGCGTTCTTTCCTTGGAAGGAGTCATATCACTTGGGCATTTAAGAGTCAAGAGATATGAAACTATGTCGCTATACCAAGCTGAGGAGGATAATTTTTCTTGAATATGAGTTTCAAGTGTCTTCACATCAAATTCTTCTATGTCTGGAAATTCTCTGTAAGATTGCAGATGATTTATTCTGAGTGCTCTGAAATTTGATTCGACTAATAGCTTAGCCAAGCCTTAACCTTTGACGAGTTTATTCGATTTTACCTCAAGGTCAAATTCCTGAATCTTGGCTAGCCATCGACCCCTCCTTTCGTCACTAGCTGGTTGCACCAATATATCTTTGACAGAGCTAGTTGGTACATAGGCAATTATTTTGGAATGCAACACGTAGGTCCTGAAAGCTTTGAGGGATTTCACCATAGAATATGCATGTTTTTCCAGTATATCGTATTTCAAATCAGTGTCTCTAAGGCTTTTACTAAAGAATGCTATTGGTTTCTCGAACCCTTCATCGTTCTTATGTAAGAGTACGACTGTGATGGTGTGTTCGGATGCGAATGAAAATATCAAGAACTCCTTCATGTAGTCTGGACTGGCCAACATTGGTGCTTCCCCTATCATTTTCCTTATGCGTTTGAAGGATGCTTTAGCTTCAGTTTTCCATTTGACTTTGTTGTCCTTTTTCATCATATCTGTAATCAGTATAACAATTTAAGCAAAGTTTGGAATGAGTCTTCTTAAAAAAATTATTTTTCCTAGAAAAGACTGGATTTCCTTTCTATTCCTAGGAATATTTATTGTATCGATAGGTTCGACTCTTTTCGGATCAATTTTGATTCCTTCCCTAGATACTATGTGGCCTAAAAGTTTACCTTCTTTCATTACAAAATGAGATTTCTAGGGATTTAGAGACAAACCGAATTTCTGGCATTTCTCGAACGTCTATTTGAGGTGTACCAAGTTATCTGCATTTGATTTAGAAAAAATGGTTAAACCATCAAGATAAATAATGACAAACTTATCTCTCTCCCTAACAAAGGCTATGTCCATTTCTCATTGAAAGGTGACCCCTGCAGTCATCAGACCGAATGGTATTTTGTCATAAATGAAAGTACCCCATGGAATGGTAAACGCGATTTTTTCTTTATCGTCCTCATGGACTGCAATTTGATTGTAACCTGAAAAGCCATCAATCATAGACATTCTATTAGCCCTGACCACTTTTTCCAGAATGTGATCCATTTTAGGGAGTGGATAATTGTCTTTAAGGGATGATCTGTTTAGATTCCTGAAATCTACGCAGAGTCTGATTTCACCGTTCTTCTTTCGGACTGGAACTAAGTTGGCTACCCACTCAAAATACCTAAGTGGAACAATAATATTCACATCAAGGAGCTTTTTAACCTCCCTTTCTATTACAGGAAAAAGTATAGGGTTTATCTGTATGAGCTTCTTCCTGAAAGGTTTGATGCCCTGTTTCAACTGGATTTTATGTTCTATAATAGTGGTATCATAAGTTCTCAGTTCATCGTAAGACCAAGCGAAGACATGTTTGTACTACTTGAGTAATTCAACATATTTACTTTTTATTTTGAGTGGAAGGTATTTAGATATTTTAACCAGTTTAGGGCTCTCCTTAGTGCCAATATCACAATCTTCAACCTCTTCGGGATAAGGTTGCAAGGTAGACTTTAGAGGTATATCGTCCTAATCAAATAATATTTCTAAAGGAATGAGACCCTTAGGAATCTGATTTTTTTTAGCACTAAGATGCGGTGATCAACAATCTTATCCTGGAACTTTTGAGGATCCTCACCTTCCTACATGATCCAAGTAGGGTCATTCTGATTTTCTTGGTCGATATGCGTTTCGGAAAATTCATCAACCATCTCTAGAAATTGCTTGATATTCTCATCATCTTCAAAGACCTATCAGTGATGTACAGTGTTTGGTATTGAAGGTCGGTGCCTCATTTCTATGTGATATTTTAGCTTCAGTACGTTAGGTGGCATAAAAGTAGCAGTTGCTTTTGCTAGAGAATCATCTTGTTGATTTTCTACCCTGGGAATGTGATGAATATTAAACAATGAGAAAAAGTTTTCTACCAGGTCCTAGGCACAGTTCCTATATGACCTTAGCCTTGGGTGCTTGGCTTGATACTGCTGCCTTATCTGTTTTACAATTAATTCTGCATCACCGTAAACTATCACATTTTCAATTTTCAATTTTCTGGCAGCCTCTAACCCCAAGACAAGAGCTTCATATTCACATACATTATTAGTGTAGTCAATGTCCCACTGTAGTCTATATGAGAAAGGAATAATGAATTCATCTCTGGGTGCCACAAACAACACCCCAGCTCATGCTCCTTCCCAAGAGGAAGCACCATCAAAAAACATTTTCCAAAGTCCTACACTATTTACGTTTTTGTTTGTTTTTTATATTTTTTCTTTTTTTTATATATTCTTCTATACAACTTTCTTTTATACATGAATCAAAACCATCATCAATTGATAATATACAGTTCCCTAAATCCTGATCGACGACATATACTGGGTAATTATTTGGGTTTTGTGGGTCACTTACAATATACGTGAACCTGGTTTCTCTATATAGATAGGTGAACTATCCATCGAAAATAGCAATAGTGGCATATGTCATATCCAATTGAAGTGATCCTCCAATTTTGGCACCCCAAGACCTGGATAACAACATGCCATACTTTGCAGGAACATCAACAACGACTACATCCATGAGAATACTCTTCGCAGGGATCTGTGCAAGATTAACCACCAAATCTTTAGTCATACTAAGGCACTTAACCTTTCTTGAATCAAAAGAATACAGATCTCGGTATGGTCTAGTAACCTCACAAACCAGTGTTTCCATAATAACTTTGGGCATCAAGTTGTGTGAGGCTCCAGAATCCAGCATACAGTTATGAAGTAGGTGATCATGCACAGTCAACGTAATATAAAAAGGAGCGACATGGTCTTTAGCATTTTCAATATGCAGACCAAACATTATAGTTGGTCTATCATCTTCTAAATTAATAGCATCCGTATGACTTTCTTCATCTGAGAAAGTTATCATTTTGGCAATTTGTTTTCTATACATAGGATTTTTTGCTAATTCAACTAGAGGTACAGAAATCTTAATTTTATTAATTTCATTTTCTAGATTGAAACTTCTAATCATCTTTTCGGCCTCTCTGGTTGGGATCTTTGTTTCTCTTCTTTCTGGCCTATTAGTCTATGTTTCCTTTGTTTTGGCAATCTTTGTTTTGGCAGTTTGCGTTTCAACTGTTTTCATTTTGGCAGCTTGCATTTCAGCTACTTTTGATTTGGCTGCTTGTGTTTCAGTAGATGGTTGAGCTGCCTCATTCTTTTTACTTCTTGAAAAGCTCTTCTTTGGTGGATCAGTTATATAATTTTTATCTTTAGACCTTAAATTATATTTTTGTTGAAGCTCTTCCATTATAGAGTCGGTGATTCCTTGATAATCTGAATCTCCCAGATTATTTATGCTTTCCTCATTTCCAAACAGGGATTCTTGGTCTAAATTTTTTTTGTAATCTTGTCTGGTTAGGTGAGGTTATTGGTCGTCATCACTGAGATTGTTTATATCTTCATCTAACCCCTCATAGTCTTGCATGTCGTCACTTTGTATGAAGTTTTTTGTTTTAAACGGGGCTTTGATTTTTTGGTCCTCATTTTTTATCCGTCTTTGTTGGATCTGAGGGTTGGGATTTCTTTTGAAATCTCTTTTGTAAAATGGATCATTCTTATCTTGGTCCAGTTCCATTCTGGAGATTTTATTTGATAATTCTTTTATTATTTTATCCATATCATCCATTTTATCCTCTGCGGACCTTTCAGATCTAGAGGGTCCATCTTGTTCTCTGAAGCATTTAGTTTCTTTGTCTCCTATTTCATCCTTTTCTTTTAGTTCACCTAACACCATAATGTTTGACTCAATTTTGATGGAGTTGTTATGCATTCTTGCGAGGTCGACAGATCTCCTTTCCGTCAAAAGTAGAGAAAAATCAGGCTCAAAAGCCCCTACGAAAGTCACTTTAGCTATGGACTGAGAGGGTTTAACCTCTTCTAGGATCTTATGATAAAGTTTATTGAACCTATGGGTGAATTCTAGGACTGATTCATAATTATTCTTCCTCAGAGCCCCAAATTCTGTCAGATAATACAAGTGATCTTTCTTCTCTCCCCACTGTCTTAAAAAGGAGTTTTCTAGCGCGTCATAAGAAGCTATAGAACCTACTGGGAGCCCTTGAAACCATGTTCTTACTTGTCCTTCAAAAGTATGCACTAAAAGTCTCGACTAAACATCCTCATGCTCAATGCCAAGGATATCTATGAATTGGTCAAAAAAATTTATGTGCTTTGTTGTCGTTAAGTCTCCCTCTCCTATAAACATTGGTAAATTTTTCATGTAATTTTTGGGTAGGTCATGAAGGATAGGGGGAAGGACTAAAGGAGCGTATATGGCCTCCACCTTCGCAAAAATTATAGGGGGTGGAGGTGGTGGTCCTTGACCACCTCCTCCAACGCCACCTCCTCGAACAACGATCATTTGATGTCGGGGGGATGAACTTCAGGAGTTAAAGAGAGGGTTCTCGTAAAATGATAGGGACCGAAGTGATGATTGTTCAGCTTCCTCAGGATGAAGTGAAGGAAAAACCAGGAACTGAGCGTTATAAGGAATGAATTCTAGAAGAAGAGGAAATGGGAAACATGGACTAGCTTCTTCAGACTTACAAGACGTATATATAGGTGAACTAGCAGGAGACAAATCGGGGTATAATGTGTGTTCCTCAGGATTTCTGAGAACAGAAACCTTGGTTTTGAGTGAGTATGGGGTAGACAGAGAAGTAACGATAGCGGGTATGGATGAGGTCCTTTTATTCAGATTGTTCTAAGTATTGGAAGGGTCAATCTCAATCTTTATTGTAGTGTCGCTAGTTGAGGCCTCCGCATAAATCGTTTGTTTAAAATTTTCTTCACGAGTTTTTATTTCGACTGGAATCTGAGTATCTACTTGTGTTATTTTGGGTTGATACTTCTTACTTGAAGATTAGGTAGTAGACTTGAGGTATCCCTTGGGTTTTAACAACTTTTCGAGATCAAATATGGGCATAGTCTGTTGATCATCTAGGTTTTTCTTGGTATGCTTTCTACCGAATGCCAGTTTACCTATAGTGGAGTCGCCGAGTGAAAGATAAAAATTATCCTTATTATTGTATTCAATCTTTGTCCACTATCAAAGAGAGAATCTTACCAATGTCATTCTCCTAGGGAAAAATAACTCTGTTTCTTCGTCCTCGACAATGGCGCCAAAAAGATGTTGTTCTTGAGATTACACTTAAGGCTCAAAGAGTAATGTCAAGGCATCAGGAATATAAAGGGATTTTTTGAAATGTGCTTTTTATTCCGTTAGTTGTATAAGAATTAATCCTCAAATGAAATTAATGACAGAACATAACAGAGGCCGTCTTTTGTCATCTGAGTCGATTTATAAAATCAAATGATATGGGAGAAATTTTACAAAACTGTTAGACAAAATGAGGCATCAATACAAGATGAATCTTATCTTGCTCACAGTAGAAGAAAATAAAGCATGCACCCTTGAAAGGATATAAGATATAGTGATCCAAGTAGCTTGTAGGTCTTCTATTTACTTAAAGTGAATACAGAGGAAAAACTGCTCGCTTATCAAATAACTGATACAATGTGATTACAGTAGATGTAGTACTAATTTGCAATCACTCACTCATAAAGGAATAACATAAGGAAAGATATAATTATGAAATACATGAGAGACACATAACTCAAACTGCACAAACGTTGGAATCTCAGTCTGCACTTGTATTAATTCTCACAAAGGAGATTTTCTCTATTACATTCGGCAAGAAGCAGCCCATGTTAAGTCTTTGAAATATGTATTTATACAAAATGTTCTCAACCCTSAGCGGTTGGAATTCTCCTTATTTCTAAAACAATAAATATTACAAAATGTGAAATTTGAAACACTTCACTTGCATCTCCCCTATCTCTTTTCCACGCTGGCATACACGTTTCTCCTTTGTGTTCTCCAGCTTAGAAATAGTTGGTCTCTAATCATGATCTGTACAAATGATGTGCACAAGTTATCTCATTGGTTCCCAGAGGTGTTGGCCTTTCCTTGCTCGAAACATTTAACACACCTGCCTACGAACTGCACCACCAATCTGGACGACTCTATTGAGTCATTTGCCTCAAAAGTATACAACTTATTTTCTAAGTGAGGTAGCCTATCCTCTATTCTCCTATCTTCTGAAGATACAAACTGTAGCTATAAACTAGGCCTGACTATCCACTTATTTATCTGGGCAATATCAATTTGTTTCAACTGGAACATTTCAACCCCAGCCTCTTCCATGTTTGTCTTGACATTAAGTTGATGTTTTTCTATATCAACTTGCCCCAGGACTTCAGAGACATTATCTTTTTCGAGGTCGAGTGACTCTTTATCGAGTGAATAGAACGCTTCTTCACAAGCTTTTTTCACTTCCTTAGCCAGTCTTTTACTTTCAGCTCTGTTAGCCTCCCAGGTCTTCAATATTATATCACCTCTAGTTTTCTCTAAAAGAGACAATATAGAGACCATGGTTGCTTCCTCTCTTGTTGATGACATAACTGCCTCCTGGAAAGTAGCTCGAGTAGTGATGGCCTCCCTCTCCTTTAAGAAAATGTTATTTAAGGATTGGTCTACCACCCAAAAATGGTTTTGGACAGCTTCCACCTTAGTAAAAAGGCTTTGGTGTGTTGATTCCAGTTTTTCGCGCACCTCAAGGGCATGAGCTTGGAAATATTCCATCTCTACAGCCGTGTTTTTAGTTAGGTTTATTTTGACCTGTAGTTGTTTTACCAACTCTCCCTATTGAAAGGCCCATTCTCTACTTTCTTATGCGTTCTTATGCATTTCGTCAAGACTGAATTTGAGTTGTTGAATTTCCTGTCTGTCACAGGCTCTAGTCTACTCAAAACCATTGCTCATCTCACTCCTGACATTCTGTTCCACATGCTCTAGCCCTATCAAGGAACTGCCTCCCATTCACAAGCATCATAGTCCTCCTTATGCGTATGCCTTTAGCCTCGAAGTTTCACTATAGTGGGTGCCTTTCCTCCTATGATGGCTACTGTGCAAACCCTTAACCCTCCAGACTTGAGTTGCATAGGGAATCTGTCGAACCTGTTAAGTTATTCCCGATTGTTGTGGTCTATTACTTCAAATGAAGGCTCACCCATTGGTCATATAGCGGTCATGTGGTATAACTTTTCGTGACTACCTCTGTGATAATAGCATGAGCCTTACATTTCCAATTTGCACTTCTAAGAGTTCACAGCCACCAACCTGATGTCAAAGAATTTAGTTGTTTTTAATGGAAGGGCCTATGCTCGTTTCGATTGGGCGTGTGGGTATGCACAACTACCATGGCTTTTTCGGTTGATTGGTTTTTTCTTTACCACAGTGGCGAATTGTTGGTTAATGTACAGTCACTATTTTTTCACTTATGGTGATTTGGTTGATGGCTGACATGGGTCACGAATTCTTAGGGTTTCTCATATAGGTCACGTTCTGTGTGTGGTGTTTTGCAAATGAAACATGGCGCATGATAATTATGGTTTCCCTGGTGCTGAATGATAATCAAACTGGGTAGCTATAGAGGGAATATCCACGACATCCTTCATTGGTTGAATAATCTAAGTATGCACAGCTTGGTTAAATCGTGATGTGACTTAGACGAACCAACCACTTGTTAGTATACACAGCTTCAAGACGATATGTTGAGCTATTGACATGGCTGTGTGTTTATTGTGATAAGTCGAATTGTTATATCATGGAGTTTGGTTGGTTGTGCTCTGTGTGTAGTATGGGTAGTTTGTTCTTATATTCAGTGATACCCTTAGAAGTTTTTAAGCATTTTATTTATTGAGATTGACCACTGTTGATGACAGTCCTGTTGGATATTTGGCTTGTATTTTAAGTCACATCGAGATGTTTTATTTTACAGTGGCATGGTTACATTGCCTTGGACATTTACCCCTGCATATCTTGTGTCTAAATGATGATTTTTGGTTGTATAGTTAATTGTATTTTGAGGCGTGGCATGTGAGGTTTTGATTATTTTGATCCTTCCACTGCATATATATATATATATATATGGGAACGAATATCATTACAGATCTCAATTGGCTCTATTACAGAAATAGTGACTTCATTGTTATTTTGGAAACACTACTTCTAAATATAGATGTGGATTGGGGAAATGTATGGCAGTGGTGGATGTTAATAATTACAGATTGGGAATGAATGTTGTTGTTGATTGTTATAAAATGCAGAATGTACGAATAAAGGGAACAAAACCTCTTACAAATTGTGTGAAATACTTTTGTTTTGTAATGGTACTGTGTTGGATATTAATGGACAGTGAAATTGGGTAAATACACAGGAATTATTACTCAGTCATCTGGTTGTTGGTTGATGCATAGTTTTCTTACTGCAAAATATGTTATATTGATCTCATGAACAGTAAATGCTTTTTTCCCCCTCATTGTCTCATTTTTCACTAATTACAACCCCCTCACATATCCCATATTCATTTTGTTCACTCCCTATTCTGATATTGATTATAGCTAAGAGAATTTATGTGTTAAGTGGATGAAGTGGCAGTGGCTTGAGTGGATTGCAATAAGGTTTATTGGATTGATTTACAGTTGATTGTTGTTGTCATTAAGCAGTGACCATTTATTCTCCCCTTTCATTATATCATATTTTCACTCATTATAAACCCCTCACGTTTCCCAGAACACTTGTTATGAACATAAATATACATATAAATAGATATT
>SNQJ01S0039026.1:37516-74835 GCA_010110895.2 Picea sitchensis | reverse complement strand
CGGGGTCTTATTGTAGACAACAATATTCAGAGCTGAATCAAATCATTCAGACACTTGTTCTTCAGAGGTGTTGATCTATCATTGATAGTCTGTGTAGACTTGTCTGTTTGTGAATTAATTTTCATGACTGATAAAGGCTATTGTGCAGAGTCGAGTGGGCAACAATCTGTGGCAAGCTGATATATCTTTTAGAGTTTGGTTTTTGTTTTCTGTCAGAGGTCCTTTTGTATGTTCCATCAGGGATTTCTAAGTTTGACTTTGGTCCAATATTTCGATGTGAAGTTTTGTAATGACAATGAATCTTTGGTGAATTGGAATGAAATAAAGGATTGCTTTATATCTCATATATCTTGAGTATCATCTTGGTGTCTTTACTTCTGTTCTTACATTTATTTCAGCAACTGATATGTTCAGAAAAATACATAAAAAGTGAATTTCAACAAGCTTTTTGTTGACAAAAGACTAGCCTAAGCACTTGTAATTAATACTTGTGAGTTAGGACATATATTTTTGTTGGCTATAAACAGAGGGTGATATTCCCGTCTACATTACTTTAGCCAAGTAAAGTCTGAAAATGCTTGAGTAAGATCAATTTATATATTTTCCTCAACTAGTTGTTCAGCCCGTATTGTAGGATATCACATACCTGCGTTCAATTTTTTATGGTCTCCACATCTCTCGGCGATGTGTCTGAGAGGACATTTTTGTTTTGGCTCGAGCTCTCACCAGCCCCTTTAACCATTTTTCGTCGAGCCATGATAGTAGTAAACTCAGCACTGTGTTACCTATCACAAAAAAATGCGCAAAACTTATTATCTCGCTAATCTTTCTCTGTGAAAAACACGAATGTAATTCAGAATAAAAATCTTCTTCACCTTAAGTGCATCAATTTGTGTATACCTTCACTAACAATGTGTTTACTTCCCTTAATTAAAAGATTTGGGCGATGATCCAGGATCTTATTTGAAATCATTTGCCCTAGATCGGCTATTAATGTCATTAATGGTTGGTGGTTCTTGATCAGGAAAAGCATAGATGAAATTTGAATTTACCCGAACTACGACTCAACGAAAACTTAACACGAGATAAGAGTGTTTAACGTGTTAATTAATCATGTTTAACCTTAATTATTTTTGGGTCTTCGGACCTCGGGGTATCCGATAACAGCTTGATATATGATTTTTGAAGCTCAAAACCACGAAGTGATTTAATTATTTGCTAATTTCTTTTTAATCTTTAATTAAATTTGCTTAGCACTTAAGTCATTTCGAGAGTTCGGGCTTCGTGAATTTAGAATGTGATGGATGGTGAATACCCAAACTCTGAGTGTGCGAAATTATTAGTTACCCTTAATTGAGATTAGTTTAATTAACCAAGGTTTAATATTTTGGGACCTCGCACTTCGTAAATGCACAAGTTAGAATTTTGTCGCTTCCTTGAAGGGTCGCTTCCCGCAGTGACGTGTTAACGATTAGAGAGACATACGTATATATGGTGACTAGGATCGAATGCCTTTCGTGTATCGAGACTTCGAAGGTGAGGCATGTTAAAACACTTGAAGTGTGAAACTCCAAAACTTGAAACTTTGAAGTATTCTTTAGCGATTTGACTCTTTAAAGAGTAGGCGGCTCCATAAATTCTGAGAGATTAGGTTCGTTTGATTGAATGGAAGACTCCATCAATGGTGAGAATCAAGCACACGTTGTTTTTATTTAAACGAGAATGAAATCTATTTAAAGTCTAAATTTTAGAAATATATATGTGTTCCAACACTCCAAACAAGGTGAATCCTCTCTCCAAGGAATTTTTTCCGTTATTTCTCCTTATCTAAATCACTCTAAGTGATTCAAACCCTTGACGCATGCCTTGCACTTCTTTCCTTGGAAACTTGATACTTGAATATTTATGGAAAATCCTTCTTTGCACTCCTTGTGCTCGTCCCTCTTGGGAATATTTCAACACTTAACTAAGTGTTGGCCCAATGCACACCTTGCATGGGTCTTCTTCGAGCTTTTATACTCCACTGAGTATATGTGCACTCCTTGCACTCACTCTGCAAATTTAAAACTATCTCTCCTAAGTTAATGATTCTGAAAATGACTCTACCTTAGCACTCCTTGTGTGGCACTGTGCACTCCTTGCACCAAGGTTTAAGACGAGAAATAATTGAAACTTCTAGAACATCAAAGGTTCATTCATTCAACCATAAAATGCACACACATGCATATAAAACACAGAAAGAAAATGGCACAACATTACCCAATTAACTCACAAATAAGCAAACTTAGACATGTGGAGAAAATATCCTCTATTATATTACTCCAGCAAATTATTTACAATAGTTCTTATAGCTCTCATCTTCTTCTCTACAATTCTCTTCAAGAGAAATCACAAATAAAATTCAGCAACATCTTTCAGGATATATTACATACATTTATACATGAGGGGACTCTCGAGCCTTCCCTCCAACCTATCTTAGAGCTATCATATCAAAATTAATACATTCTCCTACTAAGCCTATTACAATTAAATGAGAATTTACAATATAGATACCAATCGATGCTCGAAATATGTACAATCCCTTAGGCATTAAAGAAATTACAATCTTCTGGATTGTTTACAATGGCTCAATCCTCCAAACATTAAAAGTTGTTTAATTACAATGCTTTCAAAACATCAATATGACAAGCTCTCCTTGGGATCAAAACTAGTTTGAATGTGCATGTTGGATGTTGATTTGTCCTCCACTTGGCCTTATTGAACGTTGATGGCGATACTCCTACATCGCCCTGAGTGCCCTACTGTGGGTGCAGCATGAAGCTCAGAAATCGCTGTGGATTTAAGTTGTGACTGTTTACTTAAATACAAATGACCTTTGTAGTGAAGCTCATAATTGTGCCAAGAGTACCCTAGGGAAAATGGAGGATCGACATGCAATTGTTGGATCAAATGTGAAATTTTGGGATCTTGTAGCCATAACTAGAAAACATCTTGGAGCCAATATGGTACAATGAAGGAGAGGGAAAAAAGGGACCCTTCATCTTTATATTTTCTTGAAAGAGCATCAACAACCACATTGTCTTTTCCTTTCTTGTAAATGATCTCATAATCATATCCAAATAGCTTAGTCACCCATTTTTGTTGTGCCTGGGAGGAAGGATGTTTCTCCATAAAATACTTGGGGCTCTGATGATATACCTTATATTGGAAACGTTTCCCTAATAGATAAGGGTGTCAGAGGTCCACTTCATGCAGAATATCCAACATTTTCTTTTCATAGATTGATTGGCCCAAATGTCGTTCTGACAGTTGTTTACTGGTAAAGGCCAAAGGTTAGCCATCTTGCATAAGGACTACTCCAATTCCTCTCCCAAAAGAATCACATTCTAGGACAAAGGTATTTTTGAAGTTAGGAAGGGCTAGGACAAGAGTGGTGCACATAGTCACTTTCAAGGCTTGAAAGGCTTGATCAGTTGTGGGAGTCCAAGTGAAAGAATTATTTTTAAGGAGAGCAGTGAGAGGTGCCACACTATTTCCATAATTATTAAGAAACTTGAGATAATATAATGTTAATACAAGAAAACCATGCAAGATTTTGAAAGTCTTGGGACGAGGCCAATCCTACATAGCTTCAATCTTCTTAGGATCCACCCTGACACCTACCTTGCCAACAATATGACCCAAGTATTTGACTTTTGAGGCTCCAAAAGCACATTTATATTGTTTGAGGAAAAGTTGGTGTTGAGAGAGTAGATGAAGAACTCGATCTAAATGAGAAAGATAGGTTGTCCATGTTTTACTATAGATGAGAATTTCATCAAAGAAAACTAGGAGAAAAGGATGAAATACATGATTCACGAGGCTTTGGAAAGTGGAAGGAGCATTACACAAGACAAAGCGCATGACCAAGAAATCATAGTAGCCCTCATGGGTTTGAAATTAAATCTTAGGGATGTCAACCTCTTTCATATGTATCTAGTGGTATCCAGAACGAAGATAAAGTTTAGTAAAGAACTAGGCACCACTCAATTCATCCAAGAGATCATCAATGACAAGAATGGGAAATATCTCTTTCATGGTGAGTTTGTTAAGGGTGAAAAATTCAGGACACATGTGCTAAGAGCCTTCTCTCTTCAGTACCATGACCACAAGAGAAGAATAGGGGCTATTGTTAGGACAAATAATTCCCACGACAAGAAATTATTCAAAAATATTCTCAATTACATTTTTTTGGGCAAAGGGATGATGATAGGGATGGACATTGGGAGGAAGGCTTCCTAGGACAAGGGGAATGGAATGATGATGAACACCATGGGAAGGAGGAAGGCCCTGGGGAGTGGAAAAAAAACTAGATGTTTGGAGAGGATGGATTGGAGGTCATAAGGAACAGAGGGTGTCTTAGTGGCGTGAATGGAATGGAGTTGTGCAATAATGTCGGAATGACCTTTTTTGAGGAGCTTTTCCATGCGATGGGAATTTATGATCTCAGGGGAACTGGATGTGATGCCTTGAAAATTATATTGTTGGCCCTCCTGGTTGAATTGCATGGTTAAATCCTTAAAATCCATGAGAATGGGGCCTAGATTCCTGATCCATTCAACACCCAAAACAATATCAAAACCACCCATGTCGATAGAAAACACATGATATTTCATGTGGTACTGACCAATTGGGAGATGCAAATTCTCACAACTCCCCATACATTTCATGGACCCACCATTGGCAATCATGATTTGAAATTTGTTGGTTGCTTGGATATAACAATTACTTTCTTGGGAAATGTGGCGATGAATAAAATTATGGGTGCTTCCACTGTCAACTAGGATGATGACCTTCCAATTCCTAATGTAACCAATTAGCTTGAGGTTTTGGGGAGCAGAGAAGCTAGTGAGAGCATTCAAGGAAATGATCGATTCAACTTCTGGAGGGTCAGAGGTTTGATTCATGTCAATGGGTTCAGGTGACTCGAACACTAGGGGAGCCTCAACATCTTCTTCAGAAACATCCTCAGAGATGGACATAAAAATATTTTTTTCCTTACACTTGTTCCCAAGAAAATATTTTTCATCACAATTATAACAAAGTCCCTTGATTTGGAATTCATCCATTTCTACCTAGGTTAATTTCTAGATCTATAGTGGGGCATAAGGAGGAGGGGTAGTGATTGGGTTAGGGCGAGGAATGGAGGGTTTTCTAGTTTGAGAAGAGACAACTTGTTGTTCTTCCTCATCTCTTTTAGTAGCTTCCACCCAAATTTGAGGGCGAGCCATGAGGATGTGGGCATGGATCTCATCCTTGAGGCCACTGATAAAACATTTTCGAAAAAAAACATCGTACATTCCCTCTGTGTGGAAATCTAATCGCTCAAAAGAAGCTATAAAGTCTTCCACTGTGCCAGATTGTTTCAACTTTTTCAAATGGCCTAAATGGTTGGTGGTAGTTTCAAAGAGTTCATAAAGCTCTGCAATGAATTGTGTCCAAGACACATACCCTTGGCGGGCATTTTTTCTCCATTTCCAATGTTCTTGATCTAGATGGAGAACACCATACTGGAGTTTGGCCAACTCATATGTAATGTATCACAAAGAGAAATAATGTTTCATTTGATTTACCTAGTCGGTGGGATCCAATCCATCAATTTTTTTCACATCCAAACACAGAAGGCGTAGGTCACACTGAAAGTGATGGGACAGAAAAATCTGGGAATTGGAGGAAGTTTCACCTTCGGGGTGCAAAGGTGGGTCATAGGAGGTAAGGTCGGTAGGGATATTCATCTTGGCACAGATCATGTCATTAAAGGATGAAAATTGGGTAGAGAAGTCATGTTTGATGGTTTCCATTTTTGTTTCTATGGAGGAATGCATGTTTTTATTGATGGTGGAATTATTGGCACTGAGTTGTCGCACTTCCTGCTATATCTGAGAAAGCAGAGGACAAGGAATTGAAGCAGGATTCCAAGTCTTAGATAGGGTGTGGGCCATGATGAATGGGGAAAACTAAAAGGGATGGGTGGGACCATACAAAAAAGGGGTTATGGGTGAAGGGTATCACGACGATCAGGGCGAAGAGGAGAATCCAATGGATTAATTCCCAAATAAGGGTGTCAGAGGGGGTTCGGGTCCCCGGGAAAAAAAATATTGCTAAAAAATGATAGGTATGACCGTGATCAGGGCAAAGAGAGGAATCCAATGGGATAAGTCTCAAATAATGGTGCCAGCAGGATCCATACTTTTTTTTTTAACTCCTATGGAGTTATACTCTGATTTGAAGAATACTGCAGTGTTGAAATTCCCAAATTCTTAACAGGAAGAATTGTGTAGTAATTTCACAACCAAAATGCAGGAGGCACAATTGTGTGGAAATAGATCTTGTCTATTCTGTTTCAGTTTTTTTCCCAAGGGTTAGGGTATTCATGGTTTCTACAAATAAGGGTTTTCCCTATGCTATAGCTCTCTAATATATGTGCAGGGTCCAACAGTAGTACTCAGCCCAATATCTCAGGGAACCAACTAAGGAGGATAGACTGTGCCCTTAGCGATACTACTCGACTAACCCAGGTACTAGAGAGTATCTTCCCGAGTGTTGTTCTCGATGGAACTATAGCAGTCAGGAGGCTGATTAGTTTATCTATGGAGGGCTTTAGGATATCTAGGACGATCTGTATACAGGTGTTTTCTGATGCGCTACCACTCGAAGGGGTAGCAACAAGGGTTACCAGGGTGGAAAACAAGGTTCTCTTAAGTACCACTTGTAGGTCCTGTATGTATGCTTCTCCGACCATGGATTTATACATTGAACGACAGATCTTTGTAGCTTTAAGACATCGGAATACGTCTCTACCCTGAAAAAAATAACCCACAATTTTTTGTCAAGGAAAGTGCTCTAATACCACTTGCAATATTCTAGATATAATATAGTATGCAGAAAAAAAACATTTAGAAAGCTATGGCAGAACAACAATGATATAACTAGATCAATATCAAAATAATACTAGAATAACACCAAAAAGAGCACCTTTATTAATGATAGAAATGTTCACTTGTCTCTTCAAGGGGGAAACCTCCAACAGAGCAGAGCTATATTACAATAATCTCCAAGACAAAACTTCTCATGCCCTTGACTCCTATTTGTACTAAATATATCTACTAAAAGAACAATCTAGAGGAAGATCTTCTAAAAGCGGAAGCTTCTATTAGGTATTCTTACATTTGACTTATTCTTCCTTATTACTAGGCCTTATTAATATTGGACTTTATTACATGGAAAATATACTATTATACCTACGTGAGGAGTTAGGGAGGTTAGGTCCCTGACAAAGATTATGCAGCAGTAAATTTCAACAAATCTCTGAAACCATGTTGAATTTTCTATTTTTAGATCTCATAATTATTTCCTTATCATTTCAAACAAAATTTTATGCCACTATTATCATAGAATAATTATACACTAAATATATCAACCAAAATAAAATTGCAGTGGAAACAATAGAATCATATAAATATAGCCATGCACAATAGACACAATATTTTATCCTGGGAAACACAACCTTGGGAGAAAAATCCAACAAATTTTCTTAAGAAGAATCCAAGCTAGAAAGTACATCACCATAAAATGAAGAAACCAATCACATAAAGAATTGTTCCCTTTTACTATGAGGAAAATCCCCCAAAGGTAGCGAACCCTAGACAGAGATAGTACAGCACCAAAAGATCACCAAAAGGATTGTGCACCTCAAAATAGAGAAATTGACAACTAGGAACTACAACTGCAATGCAATTGGCTAGCAAATTGCAACTAGGAATTGCGCACTTGATGAGAATAGCTTGTGGTATGATGTGAAAATGAAATGATCAAGCCCCTTATTTATAGTAATCGAGTCACCTTTAATTTCCTTGTGGCGTTGACTTCTTCTTTTGTCTTCAATATCTTCTTTAATTTCTTTCTGGGGTTTCTTCAATAGTTTAATGGGATTTGACTTGTCTTCTTGGAATTTATTATTTACTAGAAAATTTGTTTATGATCCTTTTTGATGTGTCATCTCCTCGCATGCACATCTAATTAATATAGATCTCTAATGTTGAGTATATTCTCCGAGAATCCCCTCATCACAAGGGGTCTCTTGAGCCTACATCTTCAATGTTAGACTAGACTTGTAAACAATTCATACCTTCCCTATAAAAATATATCACTCCATCTTGGAGAAAGAAATGTGATAGAATCTCAAGTCTTTATCACTCCTCATCAAATCAGCATGACTACTAGGAGAAATACTACACCTAGGCCATTTATCATTAGCCAAATCTACATGGCCCCATGAGTGAATGTATTATTCTCCCTTGGTCAAATCATCATGACCAATCTAGGATAATTTATACCCGATGCTTCTAACTGGAGGAACATCAACATCCTGGGCCATTCACCACTAGCCAAATAAGCATGGCCCCATGAGTGAATATATCATCCTCCCTTGGTCAAATCAGCATGACCAACCTAGGAGAATGTCTGCCCAATGTTGCTAACTAGAGAAACATCAACATCCTAGGCCATTCACCACTAGACAAATCAGATTGGCCCTGTGAGTGAATGTATCATTCTCCCTTGGCCAAATCATCATGACCAATCTGGGAGAGTGTCTTCCCAATGATGAAACATCAACAATTTATTTATTTTCAAGACCCATTTTTAGTTTTATGCATTTATTATTTTCTATTGGGATTCATTAAGTCATTTTAGTTTGATATTCATTATATGCATTAGGACTTGGGGTGATAACCTCATAGTGAGGGGGTAGAGATGAAGCTGACTTTTTTCTTTTGATTTGCTCATTTTCCATCCCATTTTTATTTTTTCATTTTGAACTTATAACATATTCTTGAAATTATTTCTTACTTGTTGCATCAGCCTTGGGAATTCTATCCCCTTATTTTCATAGGAGGATGAAGGCACATACCTTTTTAGTGTACATGTAATAACCATTTCAAAAATATAGAAAAATGAGAGGAAAATATATGGAATGTGTTAAGTATGAAAGGGAGTGGTATGTTACCCCTATGAAGTCCTCCAAGTATTACCCTCATTCCCTTGGACTGATAAAACTAGACTATGACACATATGATGACCACCAAGGTGAAACAAGGGAAAAAGAATAACTTCAAACCATCATGATCCATAATCTAACGTTAACCCATGTTTCTCACCTTAATTCCTAGTGCATTAAATGTAACTCTTTATATGAAACAATGAATAATGTACATCATGTGTGTTGGACTACCATCATATGATGAACCATGTTGATCAAGTGAATGAGTTTAGAAATGATGAGGGGGGAAGAATCTATGAGGATATTTTCTATGGAGAATTCTTATCAACATCTCTAGGATCATTGTTTGCAATGTGGAAGATCATGGAGAATGATCTCCTCTAGTTACCACTAGGTGAGAGGGGGAAACAAATGTCTCCAACATGGGTACATGTGTTCACTTTAGAGCACATGAGAGCCTAAACATCTCTAGCACTATAATACCTACAACCTACATCACTCTAAAGAAAATTTTCCTACTGCATTCTAACACAAAACCATCAGTACTAAAAGGTAGGCGGATCTTATCCACCCTAGTATATGGAAGGTGAAAAATAAAATGTTGAAATAAATCTTTTCATTTTCATCAGTATATCATTTTTTTTATAACATGTATAGGCTAATATAACATGGATGCATGAATAAATCAATAAGTAACATAAATAAAATGAAATGCAATCAAGAATGAAAGAATGCAACATGACTTGATACTACCCTACTCTATTGTAGCCTAAGAAGTCAAGTTTATTGTGCACAACATGGTTTGATAAGGGATACAATAATGGGTAATGGAAATATCCTTCCCTCAAGCATAGACAAGTAAAAGGAATTAACTCTAGACTTCTTCTCAATCTTGTAAGGGCCATGCCATAAGCAATCAAATTCCTTGCTCACATTTGGATTTCCTTTTCTCTTGTCCCACATAAGTATTAGTCTTCCTTGTTGAAAACCTTCCTTCCTTACCTTAAGGTAATTCATTCCTTTATCTTCTTGAGTATTCTTTCTTCTATATAAAGTAGGAGGGTTGGACTTAATCAGTTAAATGATATTTCGATCATCTTCACATAAATGTAAGGTTCCTTCATTACCTTGGTTCAAAATTGTAAGAGAGCTTGGATCTTTGTCTTCATACTTCATAATTTTCTCTCTGTAATCTTCCCTTTTGGGGAATACCATGTAATTAACATCATCAATACTATATTCTTATGAAATGGGAAGGATGGATAAATCTTGAGAATGGTTAGAGTCAAGATGGTAATCTCATATCTCTTCACAAGTCTCATAAAGTTCATTACATATCTCTTTTCCTTCAAATCCATTCTCACTTGAATTATCTCTATTACTAGGATCTTCCACATGGTTTCCAATCATAGGATTTTTATACAGGGTAACATAGCTCCCATCTCCAATTGGGATGGTTGCAAAGGAAAAATACATTTGTAGACAATGACCCAAAGTTGTATCCCATTTCTTATACAATAACATTCCCCAAACATTAACCACATGGATGACTATAACATCCATTGAAAGAGAAACCTCAGGATAAATATCAAGGCATACCTTAAGATATTTAATCACACCATACTTTGATAGCTTTGGAATCAATTCAACAAAAATTTATATAAGGTCTCATAATATTCAATCCTAATTGATTCATCGTCTTTAGACGCATCACATTGGCATAAGCCCTAGAATCAAGAATACATTGTGAAGTACAAATCACTTACTACCAAATAGATGAAAAAAGGTGCATGTTCCTCCTTACTTCAGTCATAATGCACAGATTGTAATAGTACAGGAGGATTCTTAGACTCATCTTGGATACTTAAGAATCTCTTCACCTTATCCCTTAAGTAATTAATATTCATTATCTCGGTGAGAGGGACATGCACATTAAACTTTTCCAAGATACTAGCCACCTCAATACTCAAATCTATATTATCACTCTTAGGAAAGGTTGGTTGAGGAGGAGGACTAGTATCCAACAATGAAGGTAGACTTGTTTTAGGAAGTTTTGGATCACTATGGGAGGTCTTAGGTTCTTTCTTTCTTATAGAATAAGTCAAGTACTCTCTCTTCCTAATCCTTTCCTTAGGCTTCTCGTCCATTTTATTTAAATTTCTAACCTAGATTTCCTAGGAGATTCTTGTTTTATTCACTCAAGTTGCTCCAAGGTAACACTATAATACTCTTGGGATGATATGGTATAAACATGGTCCAATGTATTAATATAATTCACATGTTCACAATTATTTGGGTCCTCATCCCTACCATTACTATTATGAAGTTTAGGACATTCATGCTCCCATTGAGAATCACCACAAGGAAAACACCAAGGGCCATCTTCTTGATTAATCACATTAGTAGGTGATTGGGTATTAGAAATTATTTTCTCATTAGGGGGACTAGGTCTCCATCTTGGGTTTCCTCTTTGTTGTTGACTACTATTGTATTGTTCTAGGAGTAAAATTTTTCCATTGAGCCCTCTCTATGTTAGTGATTTTTTTCACAAGGAGACCTTGATTATATAAGAAGTGAATTATTATTTTCTCAAGTCTTTGGGCCAAGAGTGTCACATGATCTTTATTAGGTTCAAAATTATTCAATTTTCTAGGCTTAGTCTTAGCCTTAGCACGAGGGGCATGAAAAGGTTCAACCTTAGAAGCCAAAATATTTTCCTCAATCTTAGCAACTTTCTCTTGTGGTTATATAAGAGTCTTGGGGGACGTATCCCTAAGAATAAATCCAAATTTCCCCTCAAAGGAATTTGTGTATTGGAGAAGGACGAAACCATCCTTTGGGATAATGTTATGAGGAATTTGCTTGAGTAAATTCCCAAATCTTATATCAAATTCTTTTATTGATTCATTTTCCATCTTCATCATTTCATAAAATTACACTAATAACAACTTGGGATCACTCTTTGTGCCTCATATTTTCATAAAAAGGTATGATGAAAGGCTTCCCAATTTTGATACTCTTATTAGGAAGGTTATTATACCATTTTGTTGGATTTTCAACTAGATAAGCAACAAAGAGTTTGATAACCACATCTTCATCATCATTATTAAGAGGGTGATCCTGAAAGCATGCATCAAAGTTATCTATGTATTCTTCAGTAGTGATGACATTATTACCAAGGAATTTAGGAAACCACTTATCAAACTTTTTAGGTATATCATGAGGATAACCATGGATTCCAAACATGTCTAAAGGCTTGAAGACATTGGTAACCCATGGTTGTAAAGCCATTGGAGATAAATGAACTATTACACCAAATAGAGACTTTGTTACATGATAATTATGAGGAGGTCTCCTATTCTAGACCTTGGTAGGATTAGTAAATATTCTATTAGTTCTTTGGTTAGTGTTTTCGACACTTGGGTTCTATGGAGTCACCATAGGATCTCTCCAAACAAGGCTCACCAAGATGTGCATAAAGAAAATGGATTTTTCCCTTAATGGAGTCACAGGGTAAGCTATCTAATTAAGGATTTAATGCAATCACTGAAAGACAGTTGAATCATATAGTTTGGATTTCAAGGAACAATGACTCAATTCTCCCCGTCAACAGTGAAAAAATGTTATCAGCCAACCTAGCACTTGTGAAAATCCTTCACAAGATGTAAGACAAGTGTAACATATGGAAGTACTTTCCACTATCATCTAAGAAATGACTTCCCTCATTTTAGTGAAGGATTGAGATCCAACAAAAGGGAGTAATCCCTATAAACCTCATGGAATCATATAGCAATAATAAATCAAGTCTACAACCTCCTATCTTGGTTACTCGATTATACCACCAACTAGATTAAAATTCAAGATAAAGACAAGGTGTTCAAGTAAATAAAATCTAGACTTGTGTGTGAGGTACTCAAGACAATAAGTGATAGCTATCAAATAAAATGAATCAAGTAAAGACCCTAAAACACTACAAATCAAAAGAAGAGCTATGGTTGTCATAAAAATTGTAATAAAAGATGATTGCTTCAACAAACATACAAGTTGTGAAAACATAAATATAACAGTCCTAAAACTGATAAGAATGTAATGAAAGAGAGATGAAATGCGGGCTAAAACTAACACATCAAATAACCAATGATTTTTGAAACATAAAATGACTTGAACAATCCCTAACTTTTCAAGACGCCAAATCCTAGTTGGCTGAAAACTAAAACAATGATACAATAAATGATATTAAGGAATATTCTAACGTAAATAATGTTATAAACCTTAGACATTAGATATTTATGAATAAGAAATGAAGATGCAATGCAATAAAACCTAAATGTACCATAAGACGTCAAAGGAGGAGGAAGATTAGGTTTGAAGGTTACTTTGCAAGAGAGAGGACTAGTGTCATTTAGATTCCTTGGGCATATGGAGTCAAAGATGCAAATTTAGGATTCCTTGGCATATGGAGTCAAAGATGCAACTTATATGAGAGCAGAGGGAAAGAGAGAGACTCAAGAAACAAACCTTAATGTATTCCACTACAAACCCTAGGTATTGCTCCTTTAGAAGGGAAACTCAAGGTAGTCCACTACAAATACTAAGAGGCCATCCTATGTCTTATAAATGCTTTAGCAAGAGATCTAAAAGGATATTGGTTAAAACCATAGAGTAGTCCACTACAAACCCAGATTCAACCTTAAGAATAAGACTATTGGTGGTCCACTACAAACCCTAGAAATACCCTTCTGTCCTTATGTCCTTCAACAAGTTTGAAATAAATGATAACAAGGGAAGGTTGTCCACTACAAACCTTGCTAGGGTTTCAAGACAAAGTTTATCCAAGAAAAAAATATAACATGCAAATTATCACCACTTTGATAAAGTATTTACTTGATAAATCAAGAATAAACCACCAAAGACTTGAAAAGAGCACTTACTAGACAAATCGTTGGGCATGGAAGAAACCATAAACATGAAATCCACAATAAACTTGCAAAGCATCCACTATATCATCTCTAAGAAAGTGTGCATAAGTTCTCCATGATGAATAAGAGAGTAAAAAAGTGCTCGAAGTGATTCTCTACAAGATGAGTTATGATTTACAAATGAGGAAACCATCCTCTATAAATATGAGACAAATCTAGTGCCTAATCTCTCTAAAATCCCCTAAAATCATAGCATTCCATGATACAAGGTGGATAGGTCTCAAGTTGACCTCCAAAATAGCCTCAAAATAAAAATACAATGCTAAAACACCAAAATGTCCCCTGAAAAGCCAACACGTGTGAGTGTAGAGGACAGTAAAGGGATGATGTCATCTCCTCAAGGGGTACGATAACTCCAAAAGTCACATCAATCCACAAAATATGAAAAGAATTATCAAAATTTATCTTCCCTAATCAATAGGGTCATACCTCATCATCAACCAAGTGCCAACTCATCACCCACATGCTAGGTAGGCTCAATGCAAAGTTACATCATTACAAGAACCTATTAGTTTTGCTAGTACCCAAGTAGAGGAGTAATTCCTAAGAAACCCTCTAAAGTGTAAGTATAAGTGAATAACATGGTATGGGGTTTACTTCATGATCATGGTATTATTGACATGCAAGTCCATGTGTGGGTTCATCTCCATGAGCGCCTTTGTAGAGGGAGCACTTGGTGCTAGAGTTTCCCTTTCCTCGGTAGTGTGTGTATTCTAAACCCATTTCTTTCCTTTTGATTATTCATTTATTTATTTTCAAGACCCCTTTTTAGGTTTATGCATTTATTATTTTTTACTGGGATGCATTAATTCCTTTTAATTTGATATGCATTATGTGCATTAGGACTTGGGGTGATCACCCCATAGTGAGGGGGTAGGGATTAAGATGAATTTTGGATTTTGATTTTGTCATTTTCCATTCCATTTTTAGTTTTAATTTTGAATTTATAACATGCTATTAACATTCTTTCTTACCAATTGCATCAACCTCAGGCATTCTAGCCCCCTTTTCTAATAGGAGAATTAAGGAAAATATCTTTTTGGTGTACATGTAATGACCATTTCCAAAAGATAATACAATGGGAGAAAAATATATGGAATGTTTGAAGTATGGAAGGGAGTGGTACGTTTCCCCTATGGAGGCCTCCCAGTAGTACCTATGTTCCCCAAGAGTGACAACACTATTCTAGGACACATATGATGACCACCAAGGTGAAACAWGKAAAAACACATAATTTTCGAGAATCATGATCCATAATTTGATTTCAAACCATGATCCTCCCCTAAATACTTAATGCATTAAATGTAACACTTTATATGAAACAATGACTAATTTACCTCATGTGTGATGAACCATGATCATCGGATGAACCATAACATCAAGCCACTCCATGCCTAGTACATAGTACACATGAAGGAAAATCAACATTTTCCCTCTAAGGAAATTTACACATTCCCTTTGCCAAAAATTGTGTACTCTTCCTCACCGTTGAAGATCATTTAATCCTTGGAGGAATATAACACCCCGGGTTTTGAGCCCCATATTAAATAATGCATTTTCTTAATTGATGAAATGCTAGAGTTCCAAAACAATTAAAAGAGGCAAGTGTGCCTAAGAAATGTAATTCTTTGATCATTATTAATAATAAATACATCGTTGGCTGCTAGACAGACAAGGACAAGAGTTATAGGGGGCTATGATTCCACAAGAGAGGGGACTTGAGGGGATAAGATTTTATTTTATATTTGTATTCCTCCATGTTTTTTAATGGAGAATATCAGTTATGTGAGATTCTTTGGGAAGGCCATGAGGTTCTTTATTCCAAGAATTACATAAGCCTATCCCTGGTCTATGGGGGGGGTTCTCACTCATGTTCTCGTTCTTGTTATTCTTATGGTTTCCTCAATCACTCACTCACCCACTCATTTTCTTGTTCACTCAATTTATCGTTGTTCACCCCTCTCGTGGATATTTCACTCCATTCATGATTTCACCCACTCATCTTTCCTCATCTGTGTCTTGGCTTGGGAAAGGAAAACGAACTATTGAAGAGAAGCCATGGTGTTGATTGGTCATAGAGACTGCTAGTGTAATCTAGCCATGAATCAATACCTACATTTCTAAGATGATTTGTTCTATTCCTATTCTTTCTCACAGCTTCGATTCATGAGAGTCCGAGCATGGAGATTCTGGACCAGCTGTATTGGAGTCCTGGAAGGAGAAGGAAAGCCTCGGGGAATGCGTGGCATTGGAGGGAGGGGTCCATTGTCTTGGGTGGTGCAAGTTAGGTAGAAGAGATTTGGTGTACTTTGGATTGTTGTGGGTGATGGGAATCCTGTGAGAGATTGAGTGTTGACTGGTTTTGGAAGCCGAGTGACACTTAGGAACCGTCCTTGTGGATTCATAGCCCTGGCTCGGGGTAACATTGTTGTTGAGACTTAGAACAAAAGTGTCTATGTTTGGGTGGAATGTCCTTTGTATACAACCAGTTGGTGACTCATTTTATAAAAGATAAGTGCTCTCTATTATGGTTCTATTTACTTGTGTATTTATTCTATTGTGTATTTGTTTACCTATGAATTTTGTATCCATAATATGCATGATTGTTGGTTATTGTTGTGCATGTCATATGGTTCATTATTTTATGTTTAGCTTGAATCTTGATCAATGCATGTGAATATTTCATGCATCCTCATTATTTAAAGTTAGATCAGAGGTCGAATTAGTCGAGAAAGGGGACTTGAAGTTAGCGTGCCCGGCCTGTGGGTGGCTGGGTACGTTGCATATTGGTATCAGAGCCAACTTGAAACACTGGGCCAGAATGGGTCGGATCTATTAGACAATATCTTGTGGTTGAGATCAAGTTAGGACCTTGAAGTCATGAAGCTTAGGAGGAATGGCATTGAAGAGTCTACACAGAAGCTAGAACATTTGAGATCCTTAGTAAGGAATTGAAGGATCATGATCGTGATTGCCATCGTAGGATCAAGTTTAGATTTGGACCATTGGATTTGTTCGAGAGAAGACAGATCCTTCACAATCATCAGATCTGGAGAAGGTGTGGGGTCATTAAGAACTAGAGTCCTTCAAACTTCATTGCTTCAAAAAATTTTAAGTCCTTGATGAAAAGGAGGTAAAATCCTTGAAGCTCCAAAGTCCCGGAGCGAATCTACATCATAGATCACTGGGAAGAGTACTTGATTGTTGGATTTGTCCAAGGAAAGATCTAGGTCGTTGGATCAAACACAAATCAAGAGATGAGGCACAGTGGAGAATATCATATCCTAGCCATCGGATTTAAACGTGAGCGAGTGCGAGCCGTATATTTCACGGTAGTTTAGAGGTTCAACACTCCGGGAGAAGTGAGTCCTTAAGCTGCCAGGAAGAAAAAATCCAGAAATCCCAAACTCTGGAGAAAATCATGACCATCCGTTGTCTGGGACGCATGTCTACAGATTATCAAATATTTGACATTAGGGATTTTTAGTCCTTATGCCACTTGGAGAAGTTTTCTCTGATGTCCAGAAGTCCAGAGTCAATCCAAATCATTCACGATTAGGGGAAATGTGTCTGCAGATTAGCGATTGTAACACCCCAGGTTTCAAAACCCCATTTTAAATAATGAATTGTTACAATGTTGAGAGGATGGAGTGCCCAAAAAATTATTGAAGGGTCAGTATGTCGAAGAAATGTAATTTTTTTATCATTAATAATAATAAACACATCGCTGGCTGTTAGACGGACAAAGACTAGAGTTATAGGGGGTTATGATTCCACAAGAGAGGGAGCTTGAGGGACTAAGTGTTATTACTATTTGTTTTATTATCCTTTTTGTCTAAGGGAGGGGATTGGTTATGTGAACTTCTTGGGGAAGGCCAGGAGGTTCTTGTTTTCCCCACAAGGTTACTTAAACCTGCCTCTGATCTGATGGGGGGGTTCAACTGATGACTTGTTCGTTGTTTTCCCATTCACACACTCATTTCTTCCCTCACACACTCCCATGCACTCCCTAACCCATTCATCGACCCATCCTCACCTACGTCTTAGTTGGAAAAGCAAAGGAAAACATAGCTGCTAAAGAATTTAGCCACGGGATAGTTGGCTGTAGTGGTCGCTAATGTGATCTATCCATGACCTGGGGCCTACATGTATGAAATTCATTGGCTTCTGCCCTGTTTTTCTCACAACTGCAAGTCCTGAGAGTTCCAGCATTGATATTCTGGACCATCTGTGCTAGAAGCCCTGGGAGGAAGGAGAAGGACTGCCTGAAGGACTGCATGGTAGAGAAGGGTGGAGGTCCATTCTCTTGGGTGGCACAGGCTAGGTAGAAGAGAGTTGGGTACTTGGATTGTTGTGGGTGTTAGAAAGCCTGTGAGAGCTTGAGAGCTGACTGGTTTGGGAACCCAATTACACTCTGGAACCATCCTTGTGGATTCATAGCCTTGGCCTTGGGGTGACACTGTTGTTGGGATTTAGAGCAGCAGTGTCTATGGTTGGGTGGAACGTCCTTGGTCTATAGTCAGTCAGTATCATATTTCATAAATATAAGTGCTCTCTGTTGTGTTATTACTATCTGTGTATGAATGTATTCCACTGTGTAGTTTAATTATCATTTACATGTATATGAATGTATTTTTTCTATTTTTATTTAACTATCGTTTAACATAATCTTTAGATCATGCATGCTTGCTAGATATTGATGTGCATGTCATTAAATCTGTTATCTTATGAATTCTTAATAAATAAAGAAGGTCGGCGTGAGAAAGAAGTCCAAGGGCGGGCTTGCAGATAGTGTACCCAGCCTGTGGGTTGCTAGGTATGTTAGAGATTGGTATCAGAGCTTCTAGTTAAAACACCGAGCTGGTATGGGTCAGGTCTGTTGGTTAGAATCTCGTGGTCAAGATCAAACTTTGACTGTGAGGTTTAAAAGCTCAGGAGGAATGGTGTTGCAAATGCTACGCAGAAGATGGAATGTCATAGAACCTCCTTGAGGGTTTGAAGGATAGTGACCGTTCCTTTTTAATTCGGGAACGATCAAGACGGTAGGATCAGGGAGATCCAAGATCGTTGGATCGAAAGACAGGTAAAAAGGGGTCGTCCGATGAAAAGGAAGGAAGGTTAAGGTCGCGACTATTGGATCCCATTGGAGAGAGAGATCAATGGCCAGTAGGCATTGCGGGGAATCGAGTTGCATGGGAGATAATTTCCCAAGGCTGTCCCACAATCCAAACCATGGTTTCCCTGGGGGGTTACGTCTCAACATCAGGAGAATTGCGGGGTGAAAAGCGGGTTACTCCAAATCGTCAATGCATGCCCCCACAAATTGAAAGGCATGCAATGATGTGACAGGTAGGGCTCGAACATATAAACTCTGAATAGCCAAAGTAGAGCCTAACCGTCGATCGCCAAGAGGTTACATGTCATTAGATTAGTAACTCCAGAGGAATCTGTTCAAGAGATTTTCAGTTGAGGTATGACACTCCTGAATCCCAGAGAGACAGAGAGTCAGAGCAAACCTCGACCGTCTGATCATCTAAGAAGATCTCAGCCATTGAACTGCCAAGAGCCACACATCACTAGATCCATGTCTTTGGATAAAAGCCAGTGGGGCCAAATAAGTTTGAAATTTGATATTTTCAGAGTCTGGAGTATCGAAGGAATCATGGTCGTTGATCCACAGGGGACATACGTCAGAAGATCACAAACTTCGTATAAAAATATTTTCAAGGAAAAAGGTTGAAGTTTGAGATCTTCAAAGTCTGGAGCCCCAAAGAAATCATAGCCGTCAGATTGAGGAGGACACGTGGAGAAGATCCATGGACTCCGGGTGAAGACCCGAAGTAAATCTTGGTCCTCCAATCCAGGAGGACACATGGCGACAGATTGGCCAGTTCGGGAACTCAGATTTCGAGAGAATTGGAACTATGCTAGTTTGAAAACTCCCAAAGCCCGAAGAGCTGAAGTAATGAGGCACGATGACATCACCTGGGATGAAGTGGACACATGGGATTGTGCCATGTGTCAGTAAGTTTTGGGCATTTGGAACATTGAAAATTTGATTAGAACGTGACACATGTCACCCGCCTGATTGGGCCACGTGTCCACTTCCAGCATTTCACCATGTGGTGACAGATCGTGAAGTCTAGAAGACTGAGCACTCCAAAAGGGAAGGATGTGATAGGTTGCGTTGGGTCAAAAAATCCTGAAGGCCCGAAGGCTGGAGTATATATCGACTGTCGATTCCCAAGGACAGGCGTCAACCAATCATGTGCTCCAGGTGAAAGCACTCCGGGAGAAAGTGCAATAAGGAAGTTTGAAACTTTCGAAGCCCGAAGCACCGAAACGATTCATAGTCATTGATCTATGGGAGGACACCTATCGACAGATCAGGAACTCTAGATAAAGGCGTTTTGGGAGGAGGCAAGTGATAAAAGTTGAAACTATCGAAGCATGGAGTCCCAAATAAGATCTCGATCGTTGATCATGAAAGAGGATGAGGACCATTGATTTGGTCCTGGCTAAAATCTCTGAAGTCTCGAAGCTCTGGACAAGTTCTTTTTTAGCTAAGCGCAGGGTCATGGCCTTGGTCATACGCAGGTTGGGAGATGAGGAAGGAAGGCTAAGGGAAAAATTGGTTGTCTCTGAGACTTAAAGGTGCTAAGGGAGGATTTAGCCACGGGTTCTTGTCATGGTCACCTGGGAGGTGGTTTGAAGGAAGCGCCTACGTAGGGTGAACTCTGTGTTAGCCAGGGATAACAAGACACTGTTATTTTTGGAGAATGGGGATATGATCTCCATAAACAAGAAAGAGACCTGTAGCATGATTTGGCAATTTTTGTCTATCATACGCATAATCCTAACAAAATGGTCGCTTTCACATTTTGTAGAATTAAGAGGCTTAAGCGCCTCAACTCAGGATGCGTAATGAGGAAATGGAAGAAGGAGAGGGAGCCTCCAGGCATGAAAAGGAGGTCGAAGGCTAGAATACCAGAATCAGTAATGCAAAGATAGAGTCCAATGGATGTAAGGAAAAAGGAGATCAGGAAACACTAATAGAAATGGTAAGAAGCTTGAAGATGGAAGTGCAAAGCTACAAAGAAGACAACGAGAGACCGATGAGAGATAAAAGTTTGATAAATGCTCTAGTGTTGCAGAGCTTAAATCAATTGCAGAGGCAAACGAAGAAGGAATCGAACTCAATACAAGAGGAAGAGGGCAGGTGTCATGAAAGAGGAGATTCTCATGGAAGAGCTGGTTATTCCAGAAGTGCTAGCAGAGCTCATGGAAACCACTTACCTCCTTACTCAGGAAGAACATTTTATGCATCGAATGATCCCATAAGAAGCCTAGAAGTGTCTCCTGTCAAACACCAGAGAAGGAAACAAGAAACATATAGTTTGCAAGGAGAGTTGAGGAAGCTCAAGCCACCTTCCTTCGATGGTGAAAGAGAAAGGGAAGATGATGTTGAAGCATGGTTTCTTGGGCTCTGGAGATATTTTCATTTGCACAACTATTCATCAAACCTGGAAGCCAGGATTACCACCTACCATTTACACAGGAAGGATGCAGTGTGGTGGGACCAACTAAAGCAAGTGGAACATGTTAATGAAAGTAGGATCACTTGGAAACAGTTCAAGAAGTACTTCCATAAGGAGTACCTCTTAGAGAATTTCTATGACAAGAAAATGCAGGAGTTCTTTGAACTCAGGTTGGGAAGCATGACTATGGCAGAATACGAGAAGAAGTTATTGGGATTGTTAAAGTATGTCGGGTTCATTGGTGATGAGAAAGTTAAAATACAGAGATCTATAAGGAAAATATCAAGTATGATGAACCCAAGACCTTGACTGAGGCCATCAGGAAGGATAAATACCTATATGAGCAAAGCTAGGGAAGACAATCCCTGCAGAAATCTTGGAAGGACAAGAATAATGTGATGTCTGATCAGAGGAGAAATCATCAAGATCAGTATGCTAAGGAGGATTTCAAGAAGGAAGACTCCTTGGGAAAAAGGGGAAGACCACCAATCCAATGATGGGGATGCAAGGAAGATCACTTGTACAAGGATTTCCCACACAGAAAGGATAGAGTGAAGACTGTGCACAAAATCCAAGAGGCTACAATAGTTGGAGATATAGAGAGAATCTATGCATCTTTAAATGATCGACAAGTAGAGTACCAATCCAATATGATCGAGCTGGAAGGTAAGATCATAAGTCATTCTGTTGCTATTTTGATTGATTCAGGAGCAAGCCATTGTTACATTGACCCTAAGATAGTGGATAGATTACATTTGGAGAAAAGTAAACTTGGAAAAGAAAGTTTGGTTCAGTTAGCCATTGTTGGTCTTTATCCTTTGCTTATCCTTCTTTCTTGATTGTTTGAGTTATTGACCCATGGTTCATGTCTTTTGGGTTTTCAACAAAGCCTCTAAAACTATCGTCCCTCCTGGTAAACCAAAAGGAAACACAGTACACATAATGCACTACGCAGTCTCACCCGAGATAGATTTAAATGGGTGGTCGTAAGACTCAAGTGTTTACAGCCTAGGATTGAGTATGAGATACGGGTTTATTAATCCGAGCCATGTACTACGAATTGGGATTGCAATATACTACTATCCATGGGTGCGTATCTATCTTTCACAGTTTATTTCTCGAATAGCATAATCATATTCCATAGCAATGTATTAACTCATTCATCAAGCATAACAATTAACTGCTGAAAGAAAGCAAAGATATGCATGCATTCATCACATTACACAAATATTATTTTGGTTCACCCCCTCCTAGGCTACGTCCACAAAGATTTGGCTCTTGGCTCTTTGATTATGGTAGTTCTGCATCTCCAACGTTGCATGCTTATAATTCTCCTCAAAATGGGTCAGATTTGTATGAGGCGAACTAGATCGCACCAGGCTCCACAACCTGCGATCTAATTCCTAGATCCACCTTCTCTCCTCTGTTCTTAGCTCAACAGCTTACAAAAATGGTAGATAATAGTATTGCATAACGCATCAATTCGTACATCACTATGGTGGGTTATTACAAAAGATGAACTAATACAAAAACCCCGAACTTCTACAAAACTGTGAACCTCTATATGATACCTGCGTATCTATATTTATATCTATTGGGCTCTTCAGCCATTTACAATGTATTACCAAAATCCTAACCCTACCAACATTAGGTCTTCCTCCCATGCGTGTGTTGTTCTTCCTCCAGTTGTCGCTTTCCTTGTGCATGCTTTCTTGCATGCACATGTGTTGTTCTTTCTCCAGCTGTTACTTCAGTTTCTGCATGCTTTCTTTCCCACGATCATCCTTCTTTCGACTTCGTCCTGGTACCAACAAGCCCCCAACACTGACATGTGACTCATCACGAGTCACCTAATCTTTCTGAGCTTCCTTGATCTCCTTGCTGATCATCTAGAACTTTTCCTTTAGCTCTATTTCTTTTGTCAGTGCTTGTGTGGTCTTCTCCTTGATGGTGTCCACTACCTGAACTACCACTTCGTCACTCAACAATCTTGCACATTCTACCTAGGTCTGTGCTATCTGTGTTCTATCTCCTTCTGCCCATGCGAGTACTTCTGCTACCCGTTCCTGCAATGGCTCTATTTGAGCTTGACGCTCCTATTTCTGTGTTTGTGCAATGATAAGTTCTGCTTGCATCTTCTTCATCTCTTGCATCCCTTTGACTCGTTCTAGGATTGGTATGGTCTTATTCCTTTGTTTGAGTTCTTGGATTGCTGCATTGATCCTTTCCTCTTCCTTGTCCCAGTGTTGGACCTGTGGGTCTTCCTCCAACCTTGTCCAAAGTTGCGTTGCTTTATCGAACAATTCAGCTATTGTGCTAACCTACTGCTCTACCTCCTGCAGTTGCATTGTTGCTTCCTACTTCTTTTGCTACTTCACTAACGGTGGAGTGGTTGGTGTGAGATGTTCTCAAAGATTCTCGATCTCCTTCTGATACTGATCAATTGCCTGCGCAATCTGGTCGATCTTTTCTACTGCTGGGATTTCATTTCCTTGCGCAGTGCTTGGAAGTTTCCCAAAAATTTCTCCCACTCTTCATTCTAGTTCGTTCCTGCATTCATTCTCCTCTTGAGTTTCGGACCTGGCCTGCTCAAAAACTTTTTCCAACGCTTCACGCTTCTTTGTTGCTTGTTGTAAATCGACTAATTTTTTATGTGCCTGAGACTCTATCTCGTGGTCGATGTTAACCTATAATTTGTGTAGTGCCCTTGATGGAATCCATGTCAAGACCAATTGGATGTGGTCTAAGTCATGCAATGGTGTCTACCCCATGATTGAATCCATACGCAGCATGCTAGGTTTGATTTAGATCGTTGCATTTATGTGTGGCATTGAGAGGACTGGGTCTCGTTCTTCTACCTCTGCTCTTTCTTTGGTCTATAGCATCAATGGCTCTATGCATTTGCTACTACTTTTTATCTGGGCTTCCCCAAGTTTCTTGAGGAACTATCCCATTTCTACTAGCTCTTTTTCCATTTTATCCCTGTGATGTGTTGCATGATCAAAGTCTTCTACTAGGAAATCCTAGACCATTCTAGTGATCATTTCCCCATCATCCTCCGTGATCGTATAGTCCGATGATGCTCCTTGCACCTTTGATTTCTTGCGCATGCCTCCTACCTGCACGACTGGTCTCTTATTTCCCCCTGGTTCCTGTGTGATGGGATTTGGGGCGGTCTCCTGCGCTCCCTCAGCCTGTTTCTGCTGTCCATTGGTTGGTTGTGTAGTCTCTTTCTCCCCCTTCTAGGTCCTTGTCTACTTTGACCCTTTGTCTACTTGAGTCAGCTTGCTTTGGCCCATCCTTAGTTTCTTGGGCACTGGGATTTCCAGAGGCTGTGTTTTCGCCTACACTGCCTCTCCTTCTGTTGTTCTTTCCGGTACTTCCTGGGTGATGGTAGGGATCCTCCATTCATCAAGCCATTCATTGATGACCATATCGATATCACCCTCTATGATGCAGTAGCGCATCTATAGCCACTGTTTATTTGGATCCTTCCTTGGTTGTATCCACATTGTTTGTCATGTAGCCCTGAAGTTGGCGATGTTCGCATATCATGCGACAGACTCTGGTGTTATTCTCCATGATCGATTGATAGCTTCATGTATGTCCCATAGATATGCTTCGAATATGATTCCATTCTCCCTCTTATGCCTGGCCTATGGCATGGATCTCAGTAATAGGTATCTCGCTCCCGCTGGCTGTGGTCTAGTACAAAAAATTACATACCCTGGTTCTCGCCATCCCATGAAGGCTATGAGGGTGATCAGCCATGAGTAATGGAACTTTGTGCCTAGGTCCTGTGCATCCTTGCAGTCCTCTTGAAATAAGTTTAGTAGATATGGCGCCCAACTCATTGAGGTGCCTTCCACGCATTGGGCTGCAACTGCAATGACTCCTGCTGATACTTCATCTTTGCGGCATTTTATTAGCAATTTGCAGGGTAATATCTTTGCGCCCAATTGTGTAGCTGCGTTGTTGATTCGTTTGATTATGATGCCTCTTGTTCCCCTGGAGGTGCCATATTTCTTCTTCATTTCCTCTGCCAATGCTTTCTCCTTGGATTTATCATCCAGAATTAGTGCGGGATCCATACCCCAGATTGGTAATCCTGTGATTTGTGCAATAAGCTCAATAGTTATGGGGACGGTTTTGTCCAGCCATATATCACCTCCATGTGTGACTTCTAATAGCTACTTGACGCATGTTGTCGCGTACTGGCCTCTGCCAAAATGTGGTTGCTTTAGCAACCCTAAGATTCTTGTTTTGTCCAGTCTAGTTGCCCACTAGTGTGGCTGGATGATGATTTCTCCAAGTTGGTTTACAGTTATGGTCTACATAAAGACCCTCTGTGCAAATTCTAGGAACTTTTTTTCATTTAATAAGTCATGGTTGGAATACTTGAGCTTCCTGATGTGACCCAGTAGCTGTGGTTCTACCTATACTCCATCTGGTATGCGTGGTAGCACAATTTCTGCTACAGGTTTCTTGCGAGGTGAGCTCGATATCTGAAATTTGTCTTCCTGTTGTGGTGGTTGGTTATAAGTTCCAGAAGCTTTCGGTTGCTCCCTCGTAAGCCATTCTGGCCAAGTTGAGGCAGGTCCAACGATATCCTCTATTGGTTGACCTAAGTTGGGTGTTTGCGACTCATCTGGTTGCACCATTGCTTCCAGATTCTGTGTCATTTCGTTAACTTCCATGGCTTCTTCAGTGCTTTCTGGTTGCACTTCTTGTTGGGTTTCCGCTTCCCCATTCTGAGGCTCCTGCACCATTGTTGGTGTATCCTCTTTCGTGGCCTCTTCTTGTGGTTTTTGAATCTCTTCCACAACTAGTGTGGGGTTCACCAATATTGTCTCTGGAGATGGGATTTTGTCGATATCAATGATCTCCGACTGTTGCTGTTCATTTTCTTCCAATGGTCCTCGTGACCTAGTTTGAACCCTGGTCAGTTTGGTTGTCTAGATTGGTTCTGCTAGCTTCAGTGGTGCCATAGTGGTGATTGTCGAATGTTTGTTGAGTTAGAATGACTTCAGTGAGCTCTGTGGTCTTGCTCTATTCGTTCTGGCTGCTCTTACTCTCTCTTTGTTCTCCTTTTGTGAATAGACTAGTTGCTCTCATGCTCGCGTGTTGTATGGGCTTGTCATGAAGCTTGTCGAGGACACTTCCTCCATTATGCGATTAATGCACCATAACTGTGGGTTTAATTCATCTGTGGAGGTTTTGTACTTTACATTATGCTTGGTTTGTCATCTCCAGTTGGCATGTTTAATGTGATGTCCCATCAATCCTTGTCGTTCTTTAATTCCACTTTGTGTTGTCATGTCAGCCTGCTTTCGTCGACTTTCCTTTTCCCACTTGTTTCCTTTTTTATATGATCGTTGTCCTTTCCTTTGCGGAATTTTTTTTTTGAACGTCATGTGGCATTTCTATCTCTGGCATGTTGCGCGCTTTTTAGTGTTGTTTCCTTTTTGTCCTTATTTTTATTTTTATTTTTTTACTGCGCGGTGGGTGGTCAACTGTCCTTATACAGCTTCAGTTGGCTCCCGTTGATCATTCCTCTGAGGTCTGTGCCTGCTAAATATATTAACTATACAGCTCCTCTTTCTATTACATATTTTACCTCATATGGTCATAGCCAATGCATTCTCAGCTTCTCCGGGTGCTGAAACGATTTGTTGTCATAGAGCAATACTAAATCTCCTTCCTGGAACATTTTCTTCTTGATGTGTTGATTGTGCCAAGCTTTGTCCCTTGCTTTTTGTACTTGTTGATGGAATCCTACCAAGATTTGATATTCCTCCATTGACAATAACTGATTCAGTCTTTCCTGTATTACACCTCATTCTGGCATTTGTGTGATAGTTGCTACGCGTAAGCTACGTACTAAAAATTCTAATGGCACTACTGCTTCTTGGCCATAGACTAGTTTGAATGGTGTGTGCCCTGTCAAATTTTTGCATGTATTCCTATACGCCCATAATATTGCTCGTACTTTGAGGTCCCAGTCGTCTCTGTTGACGTTACAGATCTTTGTCAGTGCGTTCTCCAGACTTTTGTTGAAGGTTTCTACTGTGCCATTTTCCTGTGGATGATACGGTGTGCTTTTATGGTGATGAACTTCAAACTCTTCAAGTATCGCGTGGATGGTGTTGTTTATTAAGTGTGTGCCTTGGTTGCTCATCAAAACTCTTGGGCACCCAAATCTAGTGATTACTTGTTCAAACAAGAAGTGTGTAGTTGTCTCTGTGATGTAATCTTTTACTGGTGTGGCTTCTGCCCATCTTGTTAGGTATTCCATCGTGGTGATAATGTATATTTCCCTTGTCCTTTTGGCTGGTGAGTTGATTGGTCCCAAAAAGTCTATTTCTCATTTATCAAATGCCTGTAATGTTACTTGTGGTTGTAGTGGCATATTGTCCCTTCTGTTGGGTTTGCCTACCCTTTGACAGACATCGCATCTCTGACAGTACTCTTTTGAGTCTCTGTGGATCGTTGGCCACCATAATCCTACGCATAATACCTTATGCACAATATCTTTTCTTGGATAATTCCCTCCTGCCATTCCCTCGTGGGCTTCTGTTAAAATTCTCGGTCACTCGTGCTCTAATACTTACCTTCGTAAAATGCTATCTATGCCTATCTTGTATAGATGTCTTGCGATCAGTTGATAGTCGGCTACGTGGACTACCAGATTCTTCTTCTGCGCGGTGGTATATTCTTGTGACGCAGTACCTATGTTCAAGTACTGGATGATCTCTACGGAGTAATCATCAGCAATTTGTACTAAGAATAAATGTGCATCCAGAAAGTTGTCTTCTAAGTTCCTCAGTTCTTCTCCATTTGTGACCCTTGATAGGTGGTCAGGTCCTGCATTTAGTTTTCCTGGTTTAACTATTACTTCAAAGTCAAATTATTGAAATAGCAATAACCATCGACAGATTCTCCCCCCTAACACTCACTTGTTGACTAGGTATTTCAGGGCTGAGTGATCTGTAAACATCTTATAGTGTTTCCCCAATAGGTAATGTCTGAACTTCTGCAGTGCATAGACCATGGCTAGGCCTTCTCTTTCTATCGTGTTATAATTCTATTATGAGTCTGATAATTTTCTTCTTGTGAACGCTATCGGGTGATCCAAGTCTCTCGCTCCTGGCTACGCTGAGATAGCTCTAAGTGATATCGTTGATGCATCTACATGCACATGGAATGTCTTTTCCCAGTATGGAAATACTAATATCGATGCAGTAACCATCTTGTCCTTCAGGATATCCAGACCATGTTGACACTTGTCATTCCATTGATACTGTGTATCCTTACTTAACAACTTTTCCATTGGTGTTGTGATCTGCGCATATCCTTTGATGAATTTCCTATAGTATCCTATGTGTTCTAATGTTGTTCTTAGCTGGCGAACTGCTTTTGGTGCTGGTAAGTTAACAATGACTGCGATCTTTGACGGATCCACTAGCAAGCCTTGTTTTCATACTATATGGCCCAATACTATCCCAAACGATGTTCCAAATATGCATTTTTTTTATATTCAGTGATATCTGGCACTGTCTACATCGTTTTAACATTAGCCATAAAACTTCCACATGGTTTTTCAATAGACTGTAAACTTTGCAATCATCCAGGTATACTTCGAGAAACTGATGGATGAATTCCTTAAATGCTGCAATGACCACTATGGAGAATATTGTTGTTGCATTCTTCAGTCCAAATGGCATGACTGTGTACTGATAAGATCCCCATTCCGTCGTGAACATGGTCTTGTGTCTGTCCTCCTGTGCTATCTTAATATGATGGTATCCTAAGAATCCATTGGTGAATGAGTAAGCTTCATGTCCCCCCACATTCTCTAACACTTCATCCGTGAATGGTGTAGGGAATGGGTCGTGTAGGCATGCATCTTTCAACTTCCTCAAGTCGACGCATATCCTGATCCCTCTCCCTTGTTTCTTTTCCTGTACTACCATCGGGCTTATCCATTCGGATTCCTCAACTAGTTCGATGATGCCGGCTTCGAGCATCCTGTCGATATCATCTTTAACTTTCTGTTTATATATTGGGTTCAGTCTGTAGGGTCGTTTCTTAATAGGTCTCGTGTCAGATTTGAGTGGTATTTTCATTTCTCCTAATTCTCCGGCTATACCCTTCATCTCTGTAAATGTTATGGGAAAAAGGTCACTATATCCGTGCAACAATTATGTGATTCTTTCTACTGTTTGCTCATCCCAGTAGTCTCCAATGCTGGCCATTTTGGGCTGCTTAGTTGTCCCGATGTTTACTTTCTTTACCTGGATTGGCACGGAAATGACTTCTAATTCTATGGTTGGTCCTTCCACATATCTTTCACCTTTGAATTCTTTGATCTGAATATTGCATGGATCATATTCATCTAGTGCTTCCTCCTATACATGGTAACATGACAGTAGTTCCTTGACTGTCTGTTTATTCTGCTACTGTTCTTCTATGATAAGTTCTATTTCCGGTTCTTTAATGAATATGACTCCTCTGATCCATTTCAAGGTTGCATCTATGTTAGGGTTCTCATGCTCGAATGAGAAAGTGACGGTAAATTTCTGTTGCAATGTTGTCCATGTCGTAGTTCATTTGCAAAATTCCTGGACTATATACCAGTTTGTTGGTATGCCCTCTAAAGTATGTATGAAGTGATGAGGCCATTCCTCTGGTGTTGTCATTTTCCACAGCGTTTTACACTCCTCCAAGTGTTCCGCTGGTGTCCCTAGTCCTTCATATCTTTGTTGTTTGTTATCTTTCCATTCTACATTGAACCTTATGCACAGTAAGCACTTACATTGATACCAGTCTGTGATGGTCTCTTTATGTGCGCCCCACCATCTTGTGGGTGTGGCCTTGAATGCTAAGTCAAGTGCTAACAGTCTCTGGTTCTCTAATACTTCATCTTTGTATTGTGTCAAGAATGTTTCCAAATCATTTAGTCCGTGGAAACTGAGTGGTTCTCTGATTTCTATGCCTACCCACCTTACTGCGCGGTCTATTCTTGCACATCTTCTCATGGATACTTCGCGTAGTCTCTGCTGCTAGTTTTCTAACCCAGTGTCTAAGTCTGTTGCGCATGAAGTAATGCTCCGCCAACTAATTACCCCATATGCAGTTGGATTTACGTAATCCTCATCGCGCGCAATTTTTCTGTACAACTGGTCGATATCCTCTAAGTCTAGGCAAGTGGGTTCTATGAACCTCTTCCCTTCTGATGGATCTAGTGGTGCTATGACCCTATATTCTCCGAACTCAAATGTCATTTTCCTGGTTTTCAAATTGATTATGGCCTGGTTTTCAAATGCCCAATCCAGAAAAATAAATTTCGGGTAAGGTGTTGTGCCATCCACTATTTCAATGACTTCAAAGTCTGCTTTAGTGCACACTCCATCTATATCTACTGTCACTCCTTTCAGTCTACCTATTGGTAGGACTCTATGTTGATTTGCTAGTTTTAATTGAATGGTTGAGTATCCCAATGTTGGTTCTCCCATGCATTGCCAAGTCATCTTGGGTATCACAATCACTTCGAATCCTAGGTCTAGTATAATATCTCCCATATTGAAATCCCCAATGTTAGCATTTAGTCTAAATTCTCTACTTGTTCTTCTTCTTATGTGTAGGTGATTGACGATTTTTGGTTCTAGCTTCTCTTTCGTCTCGCTGCTACTTTTCTCTAGTATGTTTTGCAATATTTTCGGAGATGAAGGATCACTTAACACTTTTACACATGATTGCAAAAAGCCTTTGATTGTACTTACTTGTCCCTTGGGTTGCATTCCATTGGTATGGTCTAGTGATGGCAGCATCTCATATTCTGGGGCTTCCTTGATTTGTTGTGCAGTCGACGCTATGTCCTCCTTCTGAAATTATTGTTGGACTTCTTTAAAGATCTCCTTTTGCTTTTGTGCGTCGAACTGCTTCTTGGGGTCAGTGTTCTTCTTTACCCATTGGTTCTGCACTAGTTCCTGTCAAGCTGCATCATCTCCTACTTTTGTTCCTCCACGAGTGACTATATTGATGTTTCGTCCATCATCCCTTTCTTCGACTAAAATCCACTGAACATTTTGATTGTTTTGGTTCCTCTTTTCCTGAATATTTACTAGTAATGTCAGACATTCCTCTGTATCGTGGTCCAATGCGTGACAATACATACAAGTTGTTGGTGGCAGTGGACATTCTCATGCATAATGTCCTGGTTGCTGACAATTGTGACATGTGACTGGTCCTCTACCACATCTGAAACCTCCTCTAGCTCATCCTCCTCCTCTATATCCTACTCGATGACCTCTCAACGTGGTATACTGTGGTGCCTGATTGTACTGTGCGGTATTGTACTGGGGTTGTGCCGAATTGTACTGCGGCTGCACATTATTGTAGGGTTATTGCACAGTATTATAGTGCTATTGTGCAGTGTTGTATGGGGCTAGGGCTTGATTGAAATGAGGTGCTACTTGCCGAATCATCATTTCGGCATGTACCCTGTATGCATCTAATGTTCTTTCCCACATCAACTCCATAGTTCTGCAATCTTTGTGGTCATGACCCACTGACTTACAAAAGGTGCAATATGAATTCTTTGGAACAGTCTGGTATTTCACACCATAATCCTCCCTGTGGTAGAGGATTTGGCATACCTGTTTCCATATACTGCACGACTGTTGGCCATTCATTCTTGTGGTGTCCTTCCGTCCTACATGTGGTGCACCAAACAACTTCTCGTTTGTCCTTGTTCTTATTCTAGTTCAGCTAAAATGTTAAATTCTTCAAATCCTCCTTCAGCTCTTCGATAGCTGGGTCCATCTACTGGTACTTGTTCCCTTTTAGTTGCAAGGCTACCTGCAGAGCCTCTGCCTACATCTGAAACTTCTATTGTTGTAAAGTATATTTTAAGTGTGGGAGTAGTGAATTGACGAACAAGTGTCGATGTTGCATATCGGTCATAACATATTTTAAATTTCCTTTTAGTCACTTGAATATCTGATCAATCTCCCATACAAATTCTCCTGGTTTCTGTCTTATTTCAATCATCTCGTTCATGTACTGATCTTCGGAGCTCGGATTTTGGAACTCATTTATCAGTAATTTCTTAATGTTGGCTAGAGTCCTTGTTGTCCCAGGGGAAATGTTCGCGTCTAGGATCATGTACCAGTCTAGTGCGCGGTCTCTTAACATGATTGCTACCTACACAAGTTTGGTATCTTCATCGGTGATTTCCTTTGCTTCCCAGATTTTTGCACAAATGAACAAATGCTTCTCAGGGTCTTCTGTTGCTTCTCTGCAAAATTTTGGTAATCTGATAGTGGGGTCGTGTCCTGCCATTCTGAATACTGAACTACTACGTCCTCCACGTGGTGTAGATACTTGACTAGGGTTGCTTGAATTGGCTCCTCCAATTGTTGATCCTTGTGTAGATGTACTTCCTGCTGTCGGACTTCCTCCGAACTTCGGTTATCTAAACAGTGGTGTTCTCTTTAGTGTATTAGTCAAACATGGGTTTATGGGTTCCACACTGACATTAATATGGATAGGATGGTTGCCTTCTCCTCCCATTCTTGGGCATATTGATTTCCTCTCATATGTTGGATGTAGGATTTCCTCAATCTACTCCACAGCCTGGAGATCCTCTACCTCTTCCTCATCACTAGTCAGGTCCTCCCTCGTGGCTACAACTCTCTTCTTGGTATTCACCTTATATTGGTAGGGTACTCCGCTACACATCATTCCTGATGACGCCAAGATCCACTTGATCTGGTCCTCATTCATCAAGATCGGGTCCAAGGGTTCCTCCTCCTTCTTGCCTTTATCCTTACCTCCTTCCATTTATCCTCTCTCTACCAGTGCTTCCCCCCTTCCCCCATGCATGCAGGGAAGTCTAGTCATCTGATTCCATCGTCCTTACACCTTTTTTATATAGAAGTATTTTAATAGAAGTATACAGTGATCGAATGTACCTCCCTCGGGGTCCACATAGAAATTATTGCCCTGCTGCACTATATGACTTCGTTGTGTCGACTGCAAACTCTGTGATGAAGCCTGCCACAATACTGTCAAGCCAAAATTCTATTGCGCGGGTGAATTTGTTGTTCACCTGCCGTAACTGCTCAATCTATACTAGGGTCCAATCTAGCTGACGAATCTGGTTCGTCACGTGCTTATCCTTCAACCTTAGTATCCACTCTTGTAGTAAGTGCGGAAAATCATAGAAAAAGACTTTGTGTAAATAAGTAAATACGTATTTATCCATATATTTGCAAGGTGTGATTCTAGGGTTTCTATTATCTTTCTGTGCAAACTCTAGCTCTGTGGTTCTCAACCAACCTTCAATTTCTGCTTTCATGGGGTTACAAGGTATCAACATTCCCTTCTAATGGCTCATTGATCTCTTGTTTCGCTTGTTCTTTTCTCGCTCAATCTATCTCATCTACTCAATCCTCTCTTGTTCCTATTAACATAACAACGGAACCATTTTTTGGTCTTTATCCTTTGCTTATTCTTCTTTCTTGACTGTCTGAGTTATTGACTCAGGGTTCATGTCCTTTGGGTTTCCAACAAAGCCTCTAAAACTATCGGCCCTCCTAGTAAACCAGAAGGCAACACAGTACACAGAATGCACTGCGCAATCTCACCCGAGATAGATTTAAATGGGTGGTCATAAGACTCAGGTGTTTACAGCCTAGGATTGAGTATGAGATAGGGGTTTATTAATCAGAGCCATGTACTATGAATTTGGATTGCGATATACTACTATCCACGGGTGCGTATCTATCTCTCACAGTTTAGTTCCCAAACAACATAGTCGTATTCCATAGCAATGTATTAACTCATTCATCAAGCATAATAATTAACTGCTAAAAGATACTTGACTAGGGTTGCCTGAACTAGCTCCTCCAGTTGTTGCTCCTTGTGTAGATGTACTTCCTGCTGTCGAACTTCCTTCGAACTTCAATTTTCTAAATGGTGGTGTTCTCTTTGATGTATTAGTCACACATGGGTTTATGGGTTCCACACTGACATTAATATGGATAGGATGGTTGCCTTCTCCTCCTATTCTTGGGCCTCTCATCTTCCTCTCGTATGTTGCACACAGGATTTCCTCAATATTCTCCACATCTCAGATATCCTCTACCTCTTCCTCATCTCTAGCCAGGCCCTCCCTCATGGCTATAGCTCTCTTCTTGGTATTCACTTTATATTGGTAGGGTACTCCTCTATGCATCATTCCTGATGACGCCAAGATCCACTTGATATGGTCATCATCCATCAGGATCGGGTCCAAGGGTTTCTCCTCCTTCTTGCCTTTATCCTTACCTCCTTCCATTTATCCTCTCTCTGTCAGTGCTTACCCCATTTCCCATGCACGTAGGGAAGTCTAGTTGTCTGATTCCATCGTAATTACATTTTTTTTATATAGCAGTATCTTAATAGAAGTATACAGTGATCGAATGTACCTTCCTCGAGGTCCACATATAAATTCTTTCTCTGTTGCGCTGTATGACTTCACTGTGTCGACTACAAACTCTGTGATGAAACCTGCCACAATACTGTCAAGCCAAAAGTCTATTGCGCGGGTGAATTTGTTGTTCACCTACCGTAACTGCTCAATCTGTACTGGGGTCCAATCTAGCTGATGAATCTGGTCCGTCGCATGGTTATACTTCAACCTTAGTATCCACTCTTGTAGTAAGTGCGGAAAATCACAGAAAAAGACTTCGTGTAAATCAGTAAATACGTATTTATCCAGATATTTGCGAGGTGTGATTCTAGGGCTTCTATTGTCTTTCTGTGCAAACTCTAGCTCTTTGGTTCTCAACCAACCTTCAATTTCTTCTTTCATGGGGTTCCAAGGTATCAACATTCCATTCTAATGGCTCATTATTCTCTTGTTTCACTCATTCTTTTCTTGCTCAATCTATCTCATCTACTCAGTCCTCTCTTGTTCCTATTAACACGACAATGGAACCATTTGTTGGTCTTTATCCTTTTCTTATTTGTCTTTCTTGACCGTCTAATTTATTGACCCAGGGTTCATGTCTTTCAGGTTTCCAACAAAGCCTCTAAAAGTTTTGTGCAACAGAGTACACAGAATGCACTGCGCAGTCTCACCCAAGATAGCTTTAAATGGGTGGTCGTAAGACTCAGGTGTTTACATCCTAGGATTGAGTATGAGATAGGGGTTTATTAATCAGAGCCATGTACTACAAATTGGGATTGTGATCTACTACTATCCATGGGTGCGTATCTATCTTTCACAGTTTAGTTCCCGAACAACATAATCGTATTCCATAGCAATGGATTAACTCATTCATCAAGCATAACAATTAACTGTTGAAACAAAGCAAATATATACATGCATTCATCACATTACACAAATATTATCGTGGTTCACCCCCTCCTGGGCTATGTCCACAAATAATTGGCTCTTGGCTCTTTTATTATGGTAGTTCTACATCTCCAGCGCCGTGCGCTTACAATTCTCCTCAAAATGGGTCAGATCTGTATGAGACGAACTACATCACACCAAGATCCACAGCTTACGATATAATCCCCAGATCCACCTTCTCTCCTTTGTTCTTAGCTAAACAGCTTACAAAAATGGTACATAACAGTATTGCATAACGCATAAATTCGTACATCACTATGATGGGTTATTACAAAAGCTGAACTAATAAAAAAACCCTGAACTTCTACAAAACAACGAACCTCTATATGATACCTGCATATCTATATTTATATCGATCGATCTCTTCAGCCATTTACAATGTATTACCAAAACCCTAACCCTACCAATGTTAGGTCTTCCTCCCATGCATGTTTTATTCTTCCTCCAGCTGTCGCTTTCCTTGTGCACGCTTTCTTGCATGTGTGCATGCTGTTCTTTCTCCAGTTGTTACTTCAGTTTCTGCACGCTTTATTTCCCATGATCATCCTTATTTCTGCTTCAGCCTGGTGCCAACAGCCACTGGAACCAAAATAATAATCCATGATATGGTCAGAAGTTGTTCCATAATTCTTAATGGCATGAATAATAGCACTGATCTAAACATCATACCATTGGGGTCTTATGATATTCTGATTGGAATGGATTGGTTGGATAAGCATCATGTTGTCCTATATTTTCATAACAAGACATTTACATGTCTTGTTGGAAATGGAAAATAGAGCACTATGAAAGGAGTTCCAAAACCCATCTCTATAAGGGATATTTCGGTTTTACAGCTGAAAAGGTGTTTTAGAAAAGGATGTCAATTGTATGCAACCCATGTGGAGGAGCCAATTGATACAAAGGGGCCAGGCCTTGAATATTTCTCGGTGCTATGGGAATTTGAAGATGTATTCCAAGAAATACCCAGATTTCCACCAAGAAGGGAGATATATTTCTCAATTAATTTAGTGCCAAGAGCTGCCCCGGTGTCAAAAACACCTTACAGAATGAGCACATGAGAGCTAAAAGAATTACAAATGCAATTGGAGGAATTGTTGAAGAAAGGGTACATCCGTCCAAGTGTTCTCCTTGGGGAGCACCAGTACTTTTGTCAAAAATAAGGATGGAAACTTGAGGCTATGTATTGACTTCTGACATCTGAACAAGTACACTATAAAGAACAAGTATCTGCTACCCCGATTTGATGACCTCTTTGACCAGCTAAGATGAGAAAATATATTTTCAAAGATTGACCTGAGGGTAGGATACCATCAGGTAAGAATCAAGGAAGAAGACATTCATAAGACAACCTTTAT
>SNQJ01S0039026.1:12812-34461 GCA_010110895.2 Picea sitchensis | reverse complement strand
ATTACTTGGGACACATTATGTCAGAGCAGGGCATAGCAGTGGACCCAGAGAAGATCAACGCCATTAGAGGATGGCCAACACCCAGAAATGTATCAGACATCAGATATTTTATGGGATTAGCCAGCTACTACAGAAGGTTCATAGTAGGGTTCTCTAAGATTGCTCATCCCATCACTTCTTTGCAAAAGAAGGGGACTAAATTTGAATGGACATTCAAGTGTGAAAAGAATTTTAATTCGGTGAAGGAATTACTTACTAGTGCGTCTGTGTTAAAGATTGTTGACCCAAATGAAATTTTTTTGGTATGTACAGATGCTTGTAAGGAAGGACTTGGGGGAGTCCTCATGCATAATGGACATGTCATTGGATATGAGTCCATAAAGCTTAAGGAACTATGCCACGCACAACTTGGAACTTGCCACCATTGTTCACGCCTTGAGGATGTGGAGGCATTATCTCATGGGGAATAAATTCGAATTAAGGACAGACCACATTGATCTGAATTATCTTTTCGAACAGTCGACCTTGAATGCCAGGAAAACACGATGGATGGAATTTTTAAGCAAATATGACTTCGATATCAAGCATATCAAGGGAAAGGAGAATAAATTTGTCAATGCACTTAGTAGGAGAGTGCATCTCATGCATGATACTATTGTCAGTATGGATCAGTCATAATTGAAGAGAAGAATTTTAGATGGTCTTGTTACAGATCATCATTACCTACAGGTAAAGGAAAACTCACAGCAAGGAGATGTACGACAGAAAATAAAGGAGTATGAGATAAAGGAAGATGGATTACTCATGCATAAAAATAGAATCTATGTTCCTAGTTCTGGAGAACTGAAGAATTTGGTACTGAAGGAAATGCATGATGTTCCTTATGCTGAACATCTTGGTTACCAGAAAACAATACAGCAGTAAGAAGCCAATTCTTTTGGCTGGGAATGAAGAAGGATGTTGTTGATTACATCACTCGATGTATGGAATGTCAGAAGGTGAAGGTTGAGCATAAGCACCCAGTGGGTTTGCTGTAGACATTGCCAATTCCAGAGAAGAAATGGGAAGTGATCACCATGGATTTCATCACAGGATTACCTAGAACGAATAAGAAACATGATTCAATCATGGTGGTGGTTAACAAATTAAGAAATGCTACTCATTTTGTGTCTGTGAAGACAACGCATACAACAACTAATATTGCAGAAATTTTCATGAAGGAAATTGCTAGGTTGCATGGGATACCTAGGACAATTGTCTCGGACAGAGATACAAAGTTTACCTCCAATTTCTGGAGGGGATTGTTTAAAGGATTTGGCACAAATCTAAACTTTAGCACAACATATCATCCCTAGACAGATGGAAAAATAGAGAGGGCCAATTGAATAATTGAAGACATGCTGAGAATGTATGTGATGGATAAGCCATCTAAGTGGGAAGATTACTTACACTTGGTTGACTTTTCATATAACAATAGGTATCAAGCTTCATTGAAAATGAGCCCATTTGAAGCCTTGTATGGTAGGAAATGAAATACTCCAGAGAGCTAGGACAACACAACATATAGAATGGTACTTGGGTCACAGTTTCTCAAGGACATGGAAGACCAGGTGGTCACGATTAAGCAAAATTTAAAGGTAGATCGGGATAGACAGAAAGTTTATGCAGACAAGAACAGAACAGTTAGAGAATTTAAAGTAGGGGGGCATGTACTTTTGAAAGTGAATCCCAAGAAAAGCTCTTTGAAATTGGGTAGTTGTACAAAGATGGTAGCCAGATTCTATGGTCCATTCGAAATATTGGACAAAATAGGGCTAGTTGCACACATGCTTCCATTGCCTGCTTCCATGGATGTGCATAATGTATTTCATGTACCTTTAATAAAGAAATATGTACATGATCCTAACCATGTTATTTATTGGCATCTGATTCAAGCAGAGACGGAGGGAGACTTTCAAGTTCAGCCAGTGCGGGTATTGGACAGAAAAGTCAAAATGTTCTGGAATAGATTTATAGAACTGGTAAAAGTTCAGTGGACCTGCTATGGTCCTGAAGATGCTACCTGGGAGCATGAAGATTCCATGTGGGTAGAGTACCCACAACTTTTTGAATAAATTTGAGATTTTGATCTATGTTTTGTATCTGCACTGAGGAAAGTGCCAAAATAAGGGGGAGGGGATGTAACACCCCAGGTTTCGAAACCCCATTTTAAATAATGTATTGTTACAATGCTGAGAGGCATGAGTGCCCAAACAATTATTGAAGGGCCAGTATGCCCAAGAAATGTAATGTTTTGATCATTAATAATATAAAGACATCGTTGGCTGCTAGACGGATAAGGACTAGAGTTATAGGGGGATATGATTCCACAAGAGAGAGAGCTTGAGGGACTAAGTGTTATTCCTATTTGTTTTATTATCCTTTTTGTCTAAGGGAGGGGATTGGTTATGTGAACTTCTTAGGGAAGGCCAGGAGGTTCTTGTTTTCCCTATGAGGTTACTTAAACCTGCCTCTAGTCTAATGGGGGGGTTCGACTGATGACTTGTTCATCGTTTTTTTGTTCACACACTCATTTCTTCCCTCACGCACTCCCATGCACTCCCTGACCCATTCATCGACCCATCCTCACTTGCATCTTGGTTGGAAAAGAAAAGGAAAATGGAGTTGTTGAAGAATTTAGCCACAAGATAGTTGGTTGTAGTGGTTGCTGGTGTGAGCCAACCATGACCTGGGGCCTACATGTCTGAAATGCATTGTCTTGTGCCCTATTTTTCTCACAACTATGAGTCCTGAGGGTTCCAGCATTGATATTCTAGACTAGTTGTGCTGGAAGCCCTGGCAGGAAGGAGAAGAACTGCCTGAGGGACTGCATGGCAGAGAAGGGTGGAGATCCATTCTCTCGGGTGGCACAGGCTGGGTAGAAGAGAGTTGGGTACATGGATTGTTGTGGGTGTCGGGAAGCCTATGAGAGCTTGAGAGATGACTGGTTTGGGAACCCAATTACACTCTGGAACCATCCTTGTGGATTCATAGCCCTGGCTTGGGGGTGACACTGTTGTTGGGATTTAGAGCAGCGGTGTCTACATTTGGGTGGAACGTCCTTGGTCTGCAGCCAATCAATGTCATCTTTCATAAAGATAAGTACTCTCTGTCGTGTTATTTCTATCTATGTATAAATGTATTCCGCTGTGTAGTTTGATTATCATTTACATGTATATGAATGTATTTTCGTTGTGTATATTTAATTATCGTTTAACATAATCTTTAGATCATGCATGCTTGCTGGATATTGCTGTGCATGTCATTGAATCTATTATCTTATGCATCCTTAATAAATAAATAAGGTCAGCATGAGAAAGAAGTGTAAGGGAAAGCTTGCAGGTAGTGTACTCGGCCTGTGGGTGGTTGGGTATGTTACAACGATTGTTCAGAAGTTCGGCATTCAGAGGAAATGTTGGATGGATTTTTAAAGTCCCTCGAAGCCCAAAGTCCTGAAGATTCAGAGAGTAATAGATCAAGAGTTTTCCAGTTCAGTGTTAGGGAGTTTTGAAGTGTGTGGTAGAAGAAACTTCCAAAGCCTGAAGTAGCCGAAGTCACGGAGCATCGGAGTGACGTGACATGCTGACGTCACTGAAGGTGATGTGGACCCACCTCATGCATGCCACGTGTCATCTTGTTTCATGATATTCATAGACCTTTTGTGCCAATTATAACTTGACACATGTCACCCATATATTAGGCCACGTGTCATCTCTATATTTTCGACATGTATTACCCCTGGTGCGTAGTTGTTGATGTGACTCCAGAAGTTCAGAGATTCGGCACCTACGGATCAATGAGTATGTTATTGTCAAAACCTCCGAAGCACGAAGCTATGGAGAACTTCACCAGTTAAGAATTCATGGAAATCAAGGGGTGGAGTAGTAAAAACCTCTAAAGCTCGAAGTTCCAGAGCCCTGAAGCTCCAAAGAAGGGTCCATTCGGGAGATTCTCCAATTCACCATTTGGGAAATATGAAGTGTGATGAAGGTGAAACCCCCTAAAGCCCAAGGATTGGAGCCCCTATGTCCTGAAGATGTGGATAAGCACCTCCAGTGAAGTGCTTGGTCATAGACCTTGGTCCTATGAGACTTTCGTCAAAGCAAAAGAGGTCTAGTGCCTGGATTATTATTTTAAAAACAAAAAGGGGGCTAGTGGCCAAAGTTTTGTTCTAAAGAAAGAAAAGTACTAAGGAAGGATTAAGCCCTCTTTTTTGAGCCATGGTCACCTAGGGAAGGGGTTTGAAGGAAGTGCCTATGTAGAATTGAATTCTGTATTGACCAAGGGATAACATGAAAGTGTTATATGATGCATATTGATATATACTTATTCTTCATGAATTGAAAGGACTTGTAACATTGTTTGGAAAAACAATTATATCATATGCTTAAATCTGACAAAATGGTCACTTGCACATTTTGCAGAATTAAGGGGTTTAAACATATCAGCTCAAAATGAATATTTGAGAAATGGAAGAAGGTGAGGGAGCCTCCAGGCATGATAAGGAGGCTGAAGGTCAGAATATCATAGTTGGTAATGCATAGACAAAATCCAACGAACACAAGGGCAGAGGGGAGAAAGAAACATTGATAGAAACTGTGAGAAGCCCGAAAATAGAAGTGCAGAGCTACAAAGTAGACAATGAGAGACTGATGAGATAAAAAAGTCAGATAAATGCTCGAGTGATGTAGATCTTAAATCAGTTGCAAAGACAACTAAAGAATGGCCCAAAACAAGAGGAAGAAGGTAGGTATCATGAAAAAAGAGATGGTCATGGAAGAGATGGTTATTCAAGAAGTGCTAGCAGAAATCATAGACATCACTCACCTCCTTACTCAGCAAGAACATTTTATGCATATGAAAATTCCATAAGCAGTCTAGAGATGTCTCATGTTAGGCACCAAAGAAGGAGACATGAAGTGGACAGTTTGCAAGGAGAGTTGAGGAAGCTTAGGCCACCATCCTTTGATGGTGAAAGGGAAAGGGAAGATGATATTGAATCATGGTTACTTGGACTCAAGAGATATTTCCAATTGCATAATTATTCATCAAACCTAGAAGCCAGAATTTCCACNCTTAAATCAGTTGCAAAGACAACTAAAGAATGGCCCAAAACAAGAGGAAGAAGGTAGGTATCATGAAAAAAGAGATGGTCATGGAAGAGATGGTTATTCAAGAAGTGCTAGCAGAAATCATAGACATCACTCACCTCCTTACTCAGCAAGAACATTTTATGCATATGAAAATTCCATAAGCAGTCTAGAGATGTCTCATGTTAGGCACCAAAGAAGGAGACATGAAGTGGACAGTTTGCAAGGAGAGTTGAGGAAGCTTAGGCCACCATCCTTTGATGGTGAAAGGGAAAGGGAAGATGATATTGAATCATGGTTACTTGGACTCAAGAGATATTTCCAATTGCATAATTATTCATCAAACCTAGAAGCCAGAATTTCCACCTGCCATTTACATGGGAAAGTTGTTATGTGGCGGGACTAGCTGAAGCAAATTGAGCATATTAATGAGAACAAGATAACTTGGAATCAGTTCAAGAAGTATTTCTAGAAGGAGTACCTCTCAAATCACTTCTCACAAGAAAATGTAGGAGTTCTTCGAACTTAGGTTGGGAAGCATGACCATGGTAGAGTATGAGAAGAATTTCTTGGGGTTGTTAAAGTATGCATGGTTTATAAATGATGAGAAGGTGAAAATACAGAGGTTTTTGAGTGGACTTCCATCCTTTTATAAATAAAATATTTGGTATGATGAGCCAAAGACCTTGAATGAGACCATCAGGAAGGATAAATACTTGTATGAGCAAGGCCAGGGTAGAGAATCCATGCAGAAGTCTTGGAAGGATATAAAGAAGGAGAATTATGATCAAAGGAGGAAGGGATTCAAACCTCCTTTCAATAGAAATGAGCCTAATAGAAATCATCAAGATCAGTATTCTAAGGGTGAATCCAAGAAAGAAGAGTCCTTAGGAAAAAGAGGAATACCACCAATCCAATGTTGGGGGTGCAAGGAAGATCACCTATAAAAGGATTTCCTTCACAGAAAGGACAAAGTGAAGATCGTGCACAACATCCAAGAGGCTACAACAGTCAAAGACATGGGAAGCATTTATGCAGCCTTAGATGATCGACAAGCAGAATACCAATCCAATATGATTGAGGTGGAAGGTAATATCATAAATCCGCTTGTTGCTATTTTAATTTATTCAAGATAAATTCATTGCTACATTGATCCTAAAATAGTGGATAGATTACATTTGGAGAAAAGTAATCTTGTAAAATCAAGTTTGGTTCAACTAGCCACTGGAACCAAAAGGAGAAACCATGATATGGTCAGAATTTGTTCCATAAGTCCTAATGGTGTGAATACTAGTGTTGATCTAAATATCATACCATTGGGGTCTTATGATATTCTAATTGGAATGGATTGGTTGGACAAGCATCATGTTGTCCTAGATTGTCATAGCAAGACATTTACATGTCTTGATGGAGATGGAAAACAGAGCACTGTGAAAGGAGTTCCAAGACCCATCTATATAAGGGAGATTTCAGCTTTATAGTTGAAGAGATGTTTCAGAAAAGGATGTCAATTGTATGCAGCCCATGTGAAGGAGCCAGAAAAGACAAAGGGGCCCATCCTTGAAGATTTCTCGATACTACAAGAATTCGAGGATGTAGTCCAAGAAATACCAAGGTTTCCACCAAAAAGGGAGATAGATTTCTCTAGTGATTTAGTGCCAGGAGATGCTCCGGTGTAAAAAAAAACTTACCAAATGAGTATACCAGAGTTAAAAGAAGTACAAATGTAGTTGGAGGAATTGTTGAAGAAATTGTACATATGCCAAAGTGTTTCACCTTAGGGAGAACCAATACTCTTTGTCAAAAATAAGGATGGAACTTTGAGGTTGTGTATTGACTTTCGACAGTTGAATAAGTCAACTATGAAGAACAAGTATCCTCTACCCAGAATTGATGACCTCTTTGATCAACTAAGAGGAGCAAAGACATTTTCAAAGATAGACTTTAGATCAGGATACAATCAAGTAAGAATCAAGGAAGAATACATCCATAAGATAGCCTTTAGAACTAGGTATGGGCATTATGAATTTATAGTGGTGCCATTTGGACTAACCAATGCACTAGTTATCTTTAAGTTCTTAATGAATGGCATATTCAGAAATTATTTGGACAAGTTTGCCATAGTATTCCTAGATGACATACTTGTCTATTCTAAGTCTGAATAAGAGCATGAACATCACCTAAGACTGGTATTTCAAGTGCTAAGAGAACATCAGTTGTATGCCAAGTTGAGTAAGTGTTATTTTTACCATGAACAAATCCATTACTTGGAACACATTATTTCAGAACAAGGCATAGCAGTGGATCCAGATAAGATTGAATCCATTAGAGGATGGCCAGCACCCAGGAATGTTTCAGAAGTCAAATATTTTATGGGGTTAGCTAGTTACTACATAATATTTATAGCAGGGTTCTTTAAGATTGCTCATCCCAACACTTCTTTGTAAAAGAAGGGAATGAAATTTGAATGGACATCTAAATGTGAAGAGAAATTTAATTTGTTGAAGGAATTACTTACTAGTGCACCTGTGTTAAAGATTGTTGACCCAAATGAAAGTTTTTTGGTATGCACAAAAGCATGCAAGGAAGGGCTTGGTGGAGTCCTCACTCAAAATGGACATGTCATTGGTTATGAATCCAGAAATATTAAGGAACATGAGAGGAAATATGCCACACGTGACTTTGAGCTTGCTACCATTGTTCACACATTGAAGACGTGGAGGAATTATCTCATGGGAAGGAGATTTGAATTAAGAACAGACCACAGTGGTCTGAAGTATCTTTTTGAACAACCAACTTTGAATGTTATACAAACAATATGGCTGGAATTTTTAAGTGAATACGACTTTGATATCAAGCATATCAAAGGAAAAGAAAATAAAGTTGTTGATGAACTTAGTAGAAGAGTGCATCTCATGTATGCTACAACTATTAGTATGCATCAGTCATACTTGAAGAGCAGAATATTAGATGTTTTTGTTACATATCAGCATTACCTACAGGTAAAGGAAATATTACAACAAGGAGATGTACAACAGAAAATTAAAGATTATAAGATGAAGGAAGATGGATTACTTATGCATAAAAATAGAATTTATGTTCCTAGTTCCGGAGAACTTAGGAGTTTGGCATTAAAAGAAATGCATAATGTTCCATATGTCGGACATCCTGGTTACCAGAAAACAATTACAGTAGTAAGAAACCAATTATTTTGGCTAGGAATGAAAAAGGATGTTGTCGATTACATCGCCAGATTTATGGAATGTCAGAGAGTGAAGGCTGAGAATAGGCACCCAGCAGGTTTGCTACAGCCATTACCAATTCCAGTGAAAAAATGGGAAGTGATAACCATTGATTTTATAACTAAATTGCCCAAGACAACAAGACAACATGATTCAATCATGGTAGTGATTGACAAATTGACAAAGGCTTCTCATTTTGTTTCTGTAAAAACAACTCTTACAACATCTAATATTGCATAAATTTACATGAAGGAGATTGCTAGGTTGCATGGGATACCTAGGACAATTGTCTCGGATAGAGACACAAAGTTTACCTCAAATTTATGGAGGGGTTTATTTAAAGGATTTGGTACAAATATGATCTTTAGCATAGCATACCATTCGTAGTTAGATGGGAAGATAGAGAGGGTCAACCAAGTAATTGAAGACATGTTGAGAATGTATGTGATAGATAAGCCATCTAAGTGGGAAGATTACTTGCACTTGGTTGAGTTTTCCTATAATAATGGGTATCAAGCTTCATTGAAAATGAGCCCATTTGAAGCTTTATATGGTAGGAAATGAAATACTCTATTGAGTTGGGACAACCCAGTAGATAGAGTGGTACTTGGGCCAGAGTTTCTCAAGGATATGGAATACCAGATGGTCAAGATTAAGAAGAATTTAAAGGCAACTCAAGATAGACAGAAAATTTATGCAGATAAGATTTTGACGGATAGGGAATTTAAAGTAGGGGAACATGTGCTTTTGAAAGTAAATCCAAAGAATATCTCTTTGAAGTTGGGTAGTTGTACAAAGCTAGTAGCCAAATTATGTGGTCCATTAGAGATATTGGACACAATAGTGCCAGTTGCATACATGCTTGTATTGCCTACTTCCACGAGTGTGCATAATGTATTTCATGTCTCTTTGCTAAAAAAATATGTACATGATCCTAACCATGTTATTGATTGGCATATGATTCAGGTAGAGACAGAGGGATATTTTCAGGTTCATCCAATGCGAATATTGGACAGAAAAGTCAAAATGCTCCGGAATCAGGTTATAGAGCTGGTAAAAGTTCAGTGGACCTGCTACAGTCCTAAAGATGCTACCTAGGAGCATGAAGATTCCATATGGACAGAATACCTACAACTCTTTGAATAAATTTTGAGATTTTGATCTATGTTTTGTATATGCACTGAGGACAATGCCAAAATAAGGGGGAGGGGATGTAACACCTCGAGTTTTGAGCCCCATATTAAATAATTCTTTTTGTTAATTGATGAAAGGCCAGAGTGCCCAAACAATTAAAATATGCCAATGTTCCTAAGAATTGTAATGTTTTGATCATTATTTATAATAAATACATTGTTGGCTGCTAGACTGACTAGGACAAGAGTTATAGGGGGCTATGATTCCACAAGAGAGGGGGCTTGAGGGGAAAATATTTTATTTTATATTTTTATTCTTCCATTTTATTTAATGGAGAATATCAGTTATGTGGGCTTCTTGGAGAAAGGCCATGAGGTTCTTGATTCCCAATAATTACATAAACTCGTCCCTGGTCTGTTGGGGGGGCTCTCACTCTCGTTCTCACTCTTGTTCTTCTATTGGTTTCCTCACTCACTCACTTACCCACTAAATTTCTTGTTATTCACCCCTCTCATGGATATTTCACTCCATTCAATCTTTCACCCACTCATATTTCCTCATATGTGTCTTGGCTTGGGAAAGGAAAACGAATTGTTGAAGAGCATCCATGGTGTTTATTGGATGTAGAGACTATTGGTGTAATCTAGCCATGAATCAAGACATGCATGTCTAATATGCTTTGGTTTGTGCCTAGTATTTCTCACATCTGCAAGTCCTGAGAGTCCTAGCATGGAGATTATGGACCAGCTGCACTAGATCCCTGGAAGGAGAAGGACAACATGAGGGACTGCACGGAAGAAAAGGGAGGGCGTCCATTCTCTTGGGTTGTGCAAGCTGGGTATAAGAGAGATCGTGTATTTTGGATTATTGTGGGTGTTGGGAAGCCTGTGAGAGCTTGAGTATTGACAGGTTTGGGAAGCTGACTACCACTCTAGAACTGTCCTTGTGGATTCATAGCCCTGGCTCGGAGGTAAAATTGTTGTTCAAATTTAGAATAGCAATGTCTATGGTTGGGTGGAACGTCCTTGGTCTGCATCTAGTTGGTGACTCGTTTTATAAAAGATAAGTTCTCTCTGTTATGGTTCTATTTGCTTGTGTATTTATTTTTTTGTGTATTTGTTTACCTATGCATTTTGTATCCATAGTATGCATGCTTTTTGTTTATTGTTGTGCATGCAGTATGGTTCATTATTTTATGTTTAGCTTGAATATTGATCAATGCATGTGAATATTTCATGCATCCTCATTATTTAAAGTTAGATCAGAGGTCGAATTAATATAGAAAGGGAATTTAAAGTTAGCATGCCTAGCCTATGGGTGGTTGGGTACGTTACAAGGAACAAGCAGTATACTCTATGAAAGAATCTTGCCTTTTGGTGAAATGTCATGAAGCACCTGAATCAATGTACCAAGCGGATGACCTAAATTGATCTATTGGCCACTTGGCCATGAATGCATATAAGGATGATTCCTTCTCCTCTGTTTTCTTTGTAACATGAGCCTTCTACTAAGGACCTCCTTGGTCATTTTTTTATCATCCAACCTCTTTTTGTAGTGTTTCTTCATATGGCCCACCTTGCCATAGTAGTGACATGTGATGTTCTTTTGACTTCTAGTTGCATCTTCACTACTACCTTTACATTTATTCTTTGCACCTTTTCCTTTTCCCTTGACATTAGTTGAAAATACTTATTTTGAAATATTTTTCTCACTACTACTACTGAACTATCTCTTCCATTTGTAGCTCATCAAAATTCAAGTCAACATTTGTATTGGTGATGTTCAAGGTCTCAATAGCACGCGGTAAGATTTTTTGTTTGATTACCACCATGACCTGTTCTTTCAACTTCAACCAATGGTCAAAAACAATTCTTTGATATCATTTATCTTTAGTAAGTGCTCCTGTAATGATGCACTCTCATCCATCATGATTGAAAATATTAACATATCCCTTAGGAAGAATGCTCTGGCCTTGTCCAAAGTTTCATGCAACTCTTTCAATGCTTCCAAATATCTATCAAAGTTTTCCCTTCTTATACCTTAGGAAGATTTTCATCTATCACAAACAACTTAAGAAACATTACCACTTCTCTATCTCATCAAAATTGTTCTTGTCTTTGCTCGTAACTTGTGGTCAGGTATCATTACCCAGGACAATAGAAACCAAGCACCTATACTTAAATATGGCCAACATAGTTTCCTTCCATGTATTGTAGTTCTTGTTAGGTAACCTTTGGCTTCCTTCCAACATGATGTTGGGTACAAAGGCCATTAATGCAAGTCACAAATGTAGAAATAAACATTGAAAAAAAGTAAAATGTTTGAAATCCCTATTCTTCCCTCCCTCAATTTGTAATATTGGAGTAAGAACACTTGGATATTGACTCTAAATTGTTGTAGCAACCATGTATCACTGAAAAACAACATATTTTTTTATGAATATGCCCAAAAATTATCCCCCAAAACATGTAGATTTTTCCAACTCTACTAAAAAACTACCCAATAAACCACAAAATAATCTCAAACATTGGGAAAAACACTTAGAGCTTGACATATTTTCTCTCAAACAACTCCAAAACAATCAAATAGGCTAACAACTGGCACCAAAATAATCAGCGTCTCCTCATATTTGCTAAAAATCATCAAATCAACAACCAATTATTCCATATCTACAAATTTGGGCAGTAATACAAACAAGAACAAACTCAATCTCCTCCAAAATCCTCTGAATTAAAAAAAAAAAATAGAAAATTTCACTAAAGAATACGTATGTACAACTTCAATTTATGTTTGATGGTTGGAATTGTGAACCCATATGGACATATAGTCAAATGATGGCTGTAATTATTTCCTTACAGCCTCAAAAACTTATCCTTGGCAATTGAAATTTGTAGTATTGTACACTTGTACAGTTTGGTGGTTGTCTTTGACAGCTATACAATGGAAGTATGATCATATAGATGATCTCAAATTCTTTTAAAAATACCCCTCATTTTTTCTTTTGTTCTAAACCTGGATTTAAATCGAAAATTAATCAATCCTGATTTCTGATGGCTTGAAACCCTTTTAGTTCTTAGATATGTCATGCTAGAGATCCTTCAATCCATCTCTTTCAATAGGATTCCCTAGGTCTTTAAACTCACTCATATTCTGTGGCACCTAGAGTGTTAAAATTGCAAGAATGGAACCTTGGATTTCAAAGTCTCGAGACTCTACATATCCCTTCAAGAATGTTATGATTTGATATTGTTATCCCCCATTCCTAGGGATAACTAAGGATATGATGTCTCGAGGTCCTTAGGTTAAAAACATGGAGTACTGAGGGATGGATTGACCGATAGTGTCCACTTACAAAATTGCAGCCCTGCTTCACCACCATACTTCTCCATTCGTCATGATGGCATTCACCATGCTAACTTGCTTCTGGAAGATGATGGATCTTTATTCATGAGGTAACAATTATAACACCCCAGGTTTTGAGCCCCATATTAAATAATGTATTTTGTTAAGTTATGAAAGGCCAAAGTTCCTAAACAATTATTAAGATTCTAGTGTGCCTAGGAAATGTAATGTTTTGATCATTATGAATAATAAATACATCATTGGTTGCTAGACAGACAAGGAAAAGAGTTATAGGGGGCTATGATTCCACAAGAGAGGGGGCTTGAGGGGATAAGTACTTATTTTTATATTTTATCTACCCATTGTTTTTTAAGGGAGAATAATAGTTACATGAGCTTCTTGGGGGGGGAAGGCCAAGTGGTTCCTTAATTCTAAGAATTACATAAACACGTCCTTGGTATGTTTGGGGGGTTCTCACTCCTGTTCTCGTTCTTGTTCTTCTATTGGTTACCTCACTCACTCACTTATGCGCCCATTCACCCAATTGTGCATTGTTCACACCTTTCATCATGTTCTCATTCTATTCATTCTTTCACTACTCATCCCATTTGATTCGAGAGCTGCTTGGGGAAGGAAACTGAATTGTTAAGAAAAGCCATAGTCATTGGTTGTATAGGTTGTTGGTGTATTTCCAACCAGGATTTGGTGTCTGCATGTCTATGATGCCTCGGCCTATGTTTTAGTTAACTTATAGTTGTGAGTCTTCAGAGTGCCAGCAGAGAGATTCTTGACTAGAAGCACTGGAGCCCTAAAAGAGATGGACGGTATGAGTGACTACATGGCAGAGAAGGGGGTCCATTCTCTTGGGTTGTGTGAACTGGGTAGAAGAGAGTTGGTGTACTTTGGATTGTTGTGAGTGTCAAAATGCCTAGGAGAGCCTGAGGGCTGACTGGCTTAGGAAGCTGAGTGACACCCTGGAATATGTCATTGTGGACTCATAGCCCTATATCAGGGGTGACACTACTGCAGAGATATGAAACAATAGTTTCTACGATTGGGTGGAACATCCTTGGTCTACAGCCAGTTGGTGACTCATTTTATAAAAGATAAGTGCTCTTTGTTATGGTTCTATTTACTTGTGTATTTTATTCCTCTCTGTATTTGTTTACCCATGAATTTTGTACCCATAGTATGCATGATTGTTGGTTATTGTTGTGCATGTCGCATGGTTGATTTATTTTATGCATATTTATTAATTAGAGATGTATCAGTAAGAGAAAGAATCCTGAGAATGGGATTTAATGTGGTGTAGCCCAACCTGGGGGTGGTTGCATATGTTACATATTGGTTTCAAAGCTACAAGTTGAAACACCGGGTCGGAATGGGTCGAATCCATTAGATAAGATATTGTGGTTGAGATCAAGTTAGGACCTTGAAGTCGTGAAGATCAAGATGAATGGCATTGCAGAATCCATGCAGAAGCTAGAACGTCTGAGATCCTTAGTAAGGGATTGAAGGATTGTGACCATCCCTTTTCGAATTCAGGAACGATCGCCACCGTGGGATCAAGAGATATCTGGATCGTTGGATTAGAGGGAAGGTGAACAGGGGTTGTCTGATGGAGGTGAATAGGAGTTTGGGGTAAGAATTAAGTCCCATCCATCAGATATGATGGATCAATCATCAGTCTCCGATCAAAGAAAAGAAGAGAAAGAAGGACTTCGGAACTTGGTCATTTCAATGATCTTGGTAAGCAGGCTAGGCCTGGACTGCTGAAGGTTGGAGTCACGAAGCCCCATCAGTCATCCAATCTGATGGGAGGCATGGAGGGATCCCCTTCATTGATCGTGGCCAGTCGTCATGGACCTCTTTGATATTTTTCACTTCGAGAGTTTTAAACTTTGATGAACTGCTATAACCCGGAGTCCTGGAGCGCTGGAGTCTTGAAGCCATGTCAATCGTTTGATGGAGGGGTAAACTTCAGGAGTGTTTAGGACCATTAGATATAGCAAGGGTGGAAGGATAGAGAAGCTTCAGGGCTTCAGAACCTTGCCACTTTGGAGTTCGGTAGTTCAGGAGCATGGGGGTCGTCTGGAGCGAGAAGCCTCGAAGCCTGAAGGCCAAAGTTAATCACAGTCATTGGTTGTGGGAGGAGTGTGATCCATCTAATTCTTTCGGCATTCAGCTATCTAGGAGGTAGCATGTGTTGGACTCGAAAAACTTTTGAAGCCCGGAGCTCCGAAGTCCAATATTTGATTGATGACGTGGCTTGTGCCACATGGCAGGGGGTCGTGTAGGGACACATGTCACCCGGATTCAACACCTTTTAGACCTCAATATGTATTTTTTTTAGTAACATTTGGTACATGTGCCATGGGTACACATCACCTTGGGTGACGTTAGTGTGCCATGTCATCTCCAGGAGTATGTGACTTTGAGGGTTTCCAAGTTTCTACCAAGGAAAATTGTCGAATCCTGAAGTCACGAAGGCACACAACCCATCAATCTAGGATTCCTTCGGGACCTTTCTCAACCATTGGATTAAGCAGTGGAGGAGAAGGGTAAATACTTCGGTGGATTTTCACTCTAGGGGAGTTGAGTGGCATGGGAACTGAATGTCCCAAAGCCCCGGAGTGTCAAATTTCCGAATTGGTTGAGATTCATCCATCTCAATGCTTCATTAAGTCACAACCATTGATTTTCATTGAAGCCTCCAACCGAGGGGCGGGGCCATCCATTCGGTGGTATATCAAGTCTCGATCATTCAATCCTGGTTCGTGGAGTTAGTGAAGACTTCAATGAAGTGTAGCTTCGGGAGGCATTGGAAGTTGACAATAGAGAACAGTCAAAGGCCGAAGTCCGGAGGACTTGGTCCCAACGTGTGTCTCGTGATAAGGTAAAAAGGGCCTGGGAGGTAAGCCAACCCTCGATTATGTGGTTCAAACAAGCCCCGATGTGAAAGGACGCAGATTGAGGTGCTATGGAAGGACTAAGCCCATGGTTTCAAACCATGGTCACATGATAGATGGTTTGAAGGAAGCGCCTGTGATCCAAAATTGATCTTTAAAGACTTGGGTAAGTTTTAAGCATGTGTTCATTTACCAATTAGGAATTAATGAAAGAAGAAGAAATTAATGAGATATTATAGCAGCCATCATAATGAAATTAAGATCATAATACAAGAACAAATAGAATCAAACCATAACACTAAATTTGTTAACGGAGTTCGACAAGATTGCCTACGTCTCTGGGCCTTTGTCTCAGTGGGTGAGGCTTTCTTATTTCTCTTCAATGATTCAAAAGTACATCAGAAAAGTGTCAAAAGGATTACAAACTATTCTGGATGTGTTTTTCTCAACCTTAAGAATCTAACACAACTGATGGCACTGAAAACAATTGAGCGTAGCTCCCAGAATTGGCTCGCAAAGTTCCCCTCCTCAATGGCTTCCCTGCATAAAAATGGCTTTGGCTTTCAAATTCCTCAAAATTTATATTTTTTTGAATCTCTTTAGTGTTGATAAGAACCCTTGGTTTATATATATGTGGAGTTGGTATCATCCTCCCAAATTCATCCCAAGATCTGGCCTCAAATCGGGCTTTAGATCCCCCAATAATGGCTAAAATCCATTAAAAACAGGCTGAAAATAACCAAAAAATCATATTATATGGTCAAAAAACCCAAAATTGGAAAAAATGTAGGCATATAGCCCTCTTCTCCCAGGATCTTGGTCACATGGAGGGTGCCATATGGCCTCAGGCTGGAGCTGGTGTGTTGGCCCCCTTTTTCTCTGGTCCCGATCATGTGGTTATGGCCCATCTGGCCAAGGCCTAATGCTCCATGTGCCGTCCAAATAACGGTATCCCCCTCTTGTTGGATAGTTCCTAGTATACATCCCCCTGGTCATGGGCTATCCCCCGCCAACTGGGGCCTATCCCCTAACACCTCACCCCATACCACTTTAAATACATATTATGCCATATGGCATAATAAGAAACAAAGGCACCAAGATGGTTAGCACGTGGTATGTAGTCCATTGGCACCAACGGAGGTCACAGGTTCGAAGCTTGCAGAGTGCCAAAAAAAATTTTCCTTAGCCAACATTGGAAAAATCAGGGGTGCCATGTGGTGCCCTCTGATTAGGCCATGTGTCACTCTGTGATTTATCTGTACAGTACAGTTAGCATGCATGGTCAGTTGCCACATCACTTTTGTATAGCCCAGTCACCCTGCCACATCAGCATCCGTACAACCACCTATCATTCATACTATCACATGTCAGCCTATCATTGGGCCATGTCATGTACGGCCTACCACGTGTCATTCGTACACTGCCACTTGTCAATTTCATACTACCACATGTCAATTCTGTACTGGTCCAACTCAGCCCGAAAACGCCAAAACTTAGTGACATATGTCAACTCCTGGTGCTACCATGTGTCCTTTTTGATGTCATCATGATGACATCACCTATTGTATTGTTGACATCAGTAGTATGGCCTATTGACTTTGACCAGTTTCACTTTTTTCTTATTTGGGAAATCGATCAGAACATGATAACTTTCGCATACGACGTCCATTTGCGAAGAATATTATATGGCCGGAATCAGTGCGACGAGCCAGACACAATGGTGTTGGTTTAGTCCAATTCCAAGAACTTTGATTTTTAGGCCTTCCTAGATCCATTTTGGATCAGCCTGCGCATAACTGAATTTTGTATCAGCTAAAGGATAACAGGGCATTGTTATGTTGTGGAGAATGAGGATATATTCTTCATGAATTGAGAAGAAAAAGGACCTGTAGCATTGTTTGGAAAATTTCTTTTATATGCATAATTCTAACAAAATGGTGACTTGCACATTTTGCAGAATTAGGAGACGTAAACATATCAGTTCAGTATAAGAATGAAGATTTCAAAAATGGAAGACGGTGAGGGAGCCTCCACACACGATAAAGAGGTCAAAGGTCAGAATATCAGAGTTGGTAATGCAGAGATAGAGTCCAACGGACACAAGGTCAGAGGGGAGCAAGAAACACTGATAGAGACTGTGAGGAGCCTACAAATAGAAGTGTAGAGTTACAAAGAATATAATGAGAGGTTGATGAGAGAACAAAATCAAATAAATTCTCAAGTGATGCAGAGCTTAAATCAGTTGCAGAGGAAAACAAAGAGAGGGTCAAACTCAAAACAAGAGGAAGAGGGCAAGTATCATTAAAGAAGAGATAACCACAGGAAGGTTGGTTATTCAAGAAGTGCTAGCAGAACTCATAGAAACCACTCACCTCTTTACTCAACAAGAAGGTCTTATGCATCTGAAGACACCATAAGTAGTCTAGAGGTGTCTCATGTTAGGCACCAAAGAAGAAGGAATGAATTGGATAGTTTTCAAGGAGAGTTGAGGAATCTTAAGTCACCATCCTTTGATGTTGAAAGAGAAAGGGAAGATGATGTTGAAGCATGGTTGCTTAGACTCAGGAGGTATTTTCAATTGCATAACTACTCATCAAACCTAGAATCCAGAATTTCCACATAACATTTACATGGGAAAGTTTCTATGTGGTGGGACCAAATGAAAAAAGTTGAGCATATTAATGAGGATAGGATCACTTGGAAGAAGTTCAAGAATTATTTTCAGAAGGAGTACCTATCAGAGCACTTATATGATAAGAAAATGCAGGAGTTCTTTGAACTTAGGCTAGGAAGCGCAACCATGGTAGAGTATGAGAATAAGTTCTTGGGTTTGTTAAAGTATGTGGGGTTTATAAACAATGAGAAGGTGAAAGTATAGAGGTTTTTGAGTGGATTGTCATCCATTTATAAAGAAAAGATTTGGTATGATGAGCCCAAGAGCTTGACTAAGACCATTAGGAAGGCTAAGTACATGTATGAGAAAGGCCAGGGTAGAGAATCCATGTAGAAATATTGGAAGGATAAGAAGAAGGAGAAGTATGATCAGAGGAAGAAGGGATTCAAACCTCCTTTCAATAGAAATGAGCCTAATAAAAATCATCAAGACCAGTATACTAAGGATGAATCCAAGAAAGAAGATTCCTTGGGAAAAAGGGGAATACCACCAATCCAATGTTGGGGATGTAAAGAAGATAACCTGTACAAGGATTTCCCACACAAAAAGGACAGAGTGAAGACTATGCACAACATCCAAGAGGCTACAACAGTTGAAGACATGGGAAGGATATATGCAGCCTTAGATGATTGACAAGTAGAGTATCAATCCAATATGATCGAGGTAGAAGGTAGAGACAGAGGGAGACTTTCAGATCCAGCCAATGTGAATATTGGACATAAAAGTCAAAATTCTTTGGAATCAAGTTATAGAGATGGTAAAAGTCCAGTGGACCTGCTACAGTCCTAAAGATTCTACTTGGGAACATGAAGATGCCATGCAGGCAAAGTACCCACAAATTTTTGAATAAATTTTGGGATTTTGATCTTTTCTTTTTATGTGCGTTGAGGATAGTGCCAAAATAAGGGGGAGGGGATGTAACACCCTGGGGTTTGAGCCCCATATTAAACAATGTATTTTGTTAAGTTATGAAAGGCCAGAGTGCCTAAACAATTATTAATATGCCAATGTTCCTAGGAAATGTAATGTTTTGATGATTATGAATAATAAATACATTGTTGGTTGATAGACGAACAAGGACAAGAGTTATAGGGGGATATGATTCCACAAGAGAGGGGGATTGAGGGGATAAGTAATTATTTTTATATTTTATCTACCCATTTTTGTTTAAGGGAGAATAACAATTACATGGGCTTCTTGAGGGGGAGGCCAAGTGGGTCCTTAATTTCAAGAATTACATAAACCTGTCCTTGGTCTATTTGGGGGGTTCTCAATCCCATTCTTATTCTTATTCTTTTGTTGGTTTCCTCACTCACTCACTCATGCACCCATTCACCCATTTTCCCATTGTTCACACCTTTCATCATGTTCTCACTCCATTCATTATTTCACTACTCATCCCATGTTATTCGAGAGTTTCTTGGGGAAGGAACCCAAATTACTGAGAAAATCCATAGTCATTGGTTGTATAGGCTACTGGTGTACTTCTAACCAGGAGTTGGTGCTTGCATTTCTATGATGCCTCAGCTCGTGTTTCAGTTAACTCATAGATGCGAGTCTTGAGAGTCCTAGCAGAGAGATTCTTAACCAAAAGCATCAGAGCCCTAGAATATATGGAAAGTCTGAGGGACTATGTGGAAAATAAGGGGATCCATTCTCTTTGGTTGTGAGAACTGGGTAGAAGAGAGTTGGTGTACTTTGGATTTTTGTGAGTGTTGAAAGGCATGAGAGAGCCTAAGGGTTGACTAGCTTGGGAAGTTGAGTGACACCTTAAAATCTGTCCTTGTGGACTCATAGCCCTGGCTCAGGGGTGACACTACTGCTGAGATTTGGAACATCAATGTCTATGATTGGGTGGAATGTCTTTGGTATGCATCCAGTTGGTGACTCGTTTTATAAAAGATAAGTTATCTTTGTTATGTTTTTATTTACTTCTATATTTTATTCTGATGTGTATTTGTTTACCTATGAATTGTGTACCCATAGTATGCATGCTTGTTGGTTATTGTTGTGCATGTCACATGGTTCATTTATTTTATGCATATTTATTAATTAGAGATGTATCAGTAAGAGAAAGAAGTCTGAGAGCAGGCTTGAAGGTGGCATATCCCGGCCTGGGGTTGGATGGGTACGTTACAACAAGTCAGGTATCATGGTAAGTGTCACTTTAATACTTGGGGCATTTGAATATGTTGCATTAAAAATTCTCTTGATTATGGAACATTTTGCTTGGAAATTATGTTTTTTTCCTTATTTCACCTTAGTGAGTGTCATGATTTCCTAGTAAGTGGCCACCTTTGGGGAAAGAGTTGTAGCCAGGGGTTTTCCTTGAAGGGTTGTTGTACCATTTCCACTCATACTTACCACTTTCCATTACTTCTTCTCTCTCATCTCCCCATATTTTAGGTAATCGGGCTTATTGACCCAAGAACGACATGTACCTCATTTCATGGGAAGAAGGGGCTTGCTATAGCAAGAATTGCCTCACCCTATGCAAAGTTTCTCAAAAGGAATTTTTCCATTTCCCTATGCAGACTTGAAGTCCCTTTTTGCAAATCCCAGAGCTAAAAACAATATTTTTCCACATCTATGTGCCCTAACTATTATAAAGCATGCATATACACAGGTTGCACCATTACAACCCATGTACATTGGGGTTTGTGCCCAAAATTAAAAACTATTGTCGGGTTTCCATGTCACGTCACGTGATCCATGATCCTTGACCTTCCATATACTAGAAACATTTTGACTCGACCCTTCAGTTCCATTTTAAGGTTATAAACGGGCCATATCCGATCTATGGAAAAGAAGAGAAGAATTCAACTTTGAGAGCAAAGTTACTCTGGAGAAATTATTCACTTCATATTGAGTTTGCATCCCTTTGTCCTTTTAAGTCTGAACACATTGTTCAACCCCCAATCTCTTCCCCACTTGATTGAGAACCTCACTGTCTCTCTTATATAAGCTTTCCTTTGGTGGAGGATTGAAGTGGTGGAGGCCCAACTGGAAGGGACTTGGTTTCTCAGTTTCGAACCATGTCGACATGGAAGTTTGTAATTCATTCACTTCTGTTGATTACATCTTAATAGAAATACTCTTTTCTTGTCCAATTAATGTCTTGTAAATATTTGAATTATTATTCCATGGGCATATTTGTTATGAATATTGATGGACTATGATATTGAATGTGCTAACTTTATATATTATCACCATATTCTT
>SNQJ01S0039025.1:13922-49312 GCA_010110895.2 Picea sitchensis | reverse complement strand
GACCCCCCCAATTGTTCTACCTTTAACTGAAGGGGGGGGTCCAGAACGAAACAAATCCAGGCGGGCCCCATCACAACATGACATCACCTCATTGCATCCAAAATCCCCCTCTCCAAACATTTATTGCCTATCAGTGTTACAATTCACCTCCACCCTTTGCAAGTTCCACGTCATGACCCCGTCAATTTGTCCCATCCATATAACCATTATAGGTCATATCTTTCTCGTTCGCCTTCCAATCACCAGTGCACACGTTGACCAGAGGTACACTTCAGACGTCCTTCATCCTACACTCTCATGCTCTAAATGACCCGTTTTCCATTTATGACTGGCCACATACCCTTTGTCCATCTGACCTATCCTTGTTTGCCCAAATGGATACCCATCCACTCAAATTCAACCCCTTTTCGGTCATCTCCCATTCCATTCACATTCCCTACGTATCAAGAAATTCATTTTCCTCCGCCTCTGTAACGCCTCATCCCGCCACAGCCATTACCACTAAAATTTTGTTTGAAATTGTAGGTACTCTTCACAACAATGGCGCCAAAATCCAAGAAAGCAAAAGACAGGGAAAATCCTTTCCTCCCACCTCCTGTCAACCTCAACAAGATCCCATTGGCCGACAAAGATCATCTGATATCAGACACAAGGTACGAAGTTGACTTCGTGGATTTGCATTCATGGCTCAAAGAAACTTTCTTATATCAGAGCGATGAAATCGGGCTCTGGGAGTCCAATATTCCTTTATATCTTTTCCCCCAAGTCCATCATTTCCCTGAATTTTCCCTCAAATGCCAGGCTCATTACCTTCCCGACCAGAGAGCCATAGTCTCGTCATCAGGAGAAACTCTGTTCTTCATCATGCCAGAGGCCATTGATCAAATGATGCAAATACCCAGAAATTAATATGCCTCCCCTTTCAATCTCGAAATCATAACAGAGTTATACCAGAAATTATCTTTTCCTCAAAGAGCCTAGATATTTGAATTTTTCTTCCCATGGGATGCTCATCTCCCCAAATCAAATCCCCCCTATCCTTCCTCCTTGTTCTCAGAAAAGGGAAACCAAGTTATTTCATCATTCTGTTGTTTGCTTGGTTATTTTTCAAACACATGGGTGGATGAGCCTATATTGGGTTTTCTGTCCATTTCCTCTACCGAGGAAAAATCCACCACTCAGTTTGACTACATCACTTTCCTAGCGGAGAACATTCACGAGCAGTTTTCACAATTCGCCACAGAGGGCATGTTCCGGTACTCATCCATCCTGGCTTACATGTTCATCTTTTTTCAGGTGGATAGGTTCTCTTTCTCAATGCAGAATATGGACAAGGAAGGAAAACCTCAAGAAGTCACATTATGGGCGTCACTGCTCAGGAGAAACTCCACTAAGTTCACTTTTAAAAAATTCATTGAATTGTTTTATCATCCATTTGTGGGCATGATTAGTGGAAGACCTGAGCCGAGAATAAATGAATAAATTCAAAGAGTTATTCACCTTTTAGAACTGGAAAAGACTGGAGATTGGTTTCTATACCAGAATCACACAGAAATCAGAGTGTGTGGGTGCGAACTAGCTCCATACAAGTTGCCTAAGTATGTGCCTGTTCGAATATTCGCACTGGAATATATTTGTCAGATGATAAAATCAGATGACATCCATTTTGTGTCTCTGAAGAAAAAATAGTAGATGAGGATTAAAGGACAAATAGGCCCATTTATCTGCAATAGTCGAGCTTCTGGGGAAGAGGCAGACAAATTATTGAAGGAGATGAAATTTAGCACTAGTTTTATTTAGAGATATGATCCCAGTGGGATCATTACAGAGATGAGGTCCAAGAACAAAAGTTCACCCTATGCCCACACACTCAAGCCAGAAATTGAAAAATATGTGAACCAGACAGAATGGGAAGTAATTACTTTGGTAGATACAGAGCCACAGGAATCTCTTTCAGTATCTATCTCACCGACTGCTACTCCTCAGATACCCAAGGAAAAAAGGCCAAGAAACGATGATTCACCTTCAATCACTGAGGTGTCAGTAGAACAATTCTGGGTATACATCAAGAAACCCAAAACCACTCATGCTACTCACATGTCTAGTGAGGAAGAGTCCTACTCTGCAACAGTGATTGAGAGAAGACAGTCGGTGGTGTCAACTTCTTCTTCGAAGAAGCAGATAGAAATAGTTGTGACCACCCAAACTCCACAAGGATCTTCACCTGTAAGCATCTTTGAGAAATATGATATGATTAAAAAGAAGAACCAGATGCTGACTAATAGCACCTACTCCCAGTTCTGGAAGAAAACCTCCACAACACAACACAGACTATTGTCAGCCTTTGATACAGAGAAAGGAAGAATGCATATGGAATTCCTGCAAGAACGGATTCCTCACCCCAAAGAGATCACTGACTACAAGAGGTCAACTATTGTTTTTGACACTAAACAAGTCCATCCAGCTGACCAGATGGATTTGCACAGACAGATTGGAGAAATGGTCTTCTCCACATTAGCACATGCTTCCTCTACCACAACAAATTTACAGGTATCTTTAAGAAATGTCCAGACCCAATTGAAGTTGGAAAACATATCCTCTTTTGCAAAGGATAATAGAATAAAATCCTTAGAGGAGTTGGTGCTAAAGATTGGATATGATTCCTCAAACATTAAAGCAGTAGAGGAAATGTTGAAGAAAAAGAATGCTGACATTGCACCTTTCAGAAAACAATTGAAATTTCCACCAACAGAGGATTCACAAGCTAAAGAGGTAGTTGAAGCTGAAAACGAGAAAGAAGAATTGTTGAAGCTTATCATGCAGCAAAACGCACATCTCAGAGAAATGGAGATAGAGCTGAAAAAATTATTGAAAGAAAAGGAACAAATGACACCAATGGAAGTCATTCCATTGAGTGCAGTTCCAATTGTAGAAGTAAGTACAGTAGCAGTTCCAACAACCACTACAACAAAAATTCCATCAGCAGCCCCATTGACAACACTAGAAAAAACTGTGGAGCTAGCAAAGTCCATGGAGGAAATGAATTTGCAAGAGATAGAGATAAATAGGTTGAAAAGGGAGGTTGAAAATATCTAGGAACTCAAATCCTCTTTCCAAACAAGATATAATGTTGAGAGACAGGTAGCAGAGAAGCTTAAGCATGAAATACAATAGCTCCAGAAACAAACAATGGCAGGCAAGACATTAGCAGAGGCTAAGGAAAACATATGGACAGATATTGCAAAATACATAAATGAAATTTGGCCCATGGTTCAAATCATGTTCGAGCAACATGATTTGGTGTTAAAGAGTAGGCAAACCATTAATAGGAGAAGAATAGAGTTGGGTGAGATGCCCTCAGCGGCCAACAAGATCATCAAGTTTCTAAACTCAAAAACCAAAGAAGAGCTGAAAGAATTGAAATTCGAAGACAGAACAGAGACTATCCTCGAGGTAAAAAGAGTATTGACTAAAAGGGAATTGATGTTACAGTTGGAGGAAAAGGCTCAGAACATGGACATTGGAGTTCAAATATTTTTTAGCAAGATTGAAGCCTTACAGAAAAAGGGCCTTCCTGATCTACGTGTCCTAAATGATAAACTAATGACTCTATCCGATTACAAGCAAAGGATCACCACCATGGCCAAAGAAAGTTCCAAGTTTTCAGGGATACAGGGAAGCATCACAGGCAAAGAATTCTTGGAGACTCTGCAGCATGACCTCAAAATTCAGCACGAGATCAAGTATGTCTTCATCATCAAGCCGACGTTTGCTAAATACACCGAGATGGATGAAGTTTATCGTCGGTTATTGAAAATTACCATCCCAAGAACATAGAGATGGGATGAGATGTGCGATTTGATTAAGTAAATTCAATGCCTCATCCATCTCATCATCCATCTCAGCATCCATCTCAGCGTCCAGCTCAGTGTCCAGCACAGTTGAGGTCATCTGAATGACTCAACAACGTTCTTCCCCAAAATCAACATGAGAGATTCAACACATCATTATCGGTTACTACATTTCTGCATCTTGTTAGATTAGTTAGTTAGACTAGGACTCTTTCACATCCTGATCATTAATGACAAGTTCGTTGTAACTTTTATTATAAATATTTATCACTTAGAAGTAGGAAGGGTTGTTGATGTTTACGCCCGAGCAAGCTCTAGTTGCTGTAATTTTTATCAAGAAGTTATTCTAGTAATACAAAGAGAAGTTTCATAGGATTCCTACGTGTCCATTGTTGGTGGAGTTCCCTTTGTCTATATACAAGTTTTTTCTTTCTCAGTTATCATATTGTCTTTCTAAAATCTAATCTTTAAAAGAAGTTAAAGTTGCAGAATTTACCATTGTGTACTCTATTCTTAATCTTTTACAGATTTAAATGTTTTTCCTCTGATGTTATAACAAAGAAATTCTTAAATGCTTTTTTGTTTTAACTGATATCTCATCTTTCAGCAATACACCATTTTTATTTCTAAAGAATCCAACATTAGAACTATCTCGCCATGTGAAACGAATCTTGTAACGTTGTCTTTAACTTCTATATTTTAAAAACAGACCCCATAGCCCAATGGAAGCGTAACTGATATTCATCCACTTCATTCAAAAACAATACGAACAACTCAATTATATTCTTTCTAACTAGCCTAAAATCCTTGAACACTCAAGCAAACCTAGAAATCACAGAGAGATCCCTCTCTGAAACTGGTAGGGATAGCTTCCAGTTTCAAAGCGGTTGGTTAAGGTTACCTCTGATAAGTTTCTTCTTACCTCATAGCAACCTCTGGGAATTTACAGAGTGATAACACAAGGCTTGAAGAAGAATCTACTTTACATCTCTGCTTTAGAAGATAAAGGTTTTAGGGTATCTTTTGTGGATGTCCAAGTACTTCTATGGCCCAAGAATTCAAGCACAGATAAAGCTACAGTGATTGGTGTCCAAGAGGGAGGATTGTAAAAATTGAAGGGAAACCAAGAACAAGCCCTTGTACATAACAATGTGAGATCTAGTGAGCTATGGCATTGAATACTTTCTCACATAAACTATAGAGCAATACCAATATTGAGCAAGATGGTTACATGTCTACCAGACATTTAGGTAGAACATGATGGAGTATGCAAAGGTTGCACACTTGGAAAGAATGTCAAGGGAATATTTACTATCAGTGACAACAGGTCCAAGGTGATCTTGGACATCATACACTCTTATTTATGCGGATAGATGGCGGTTCCATCCTTAAGAAACTTTGTATACTATGTCTTATTCATAGATGACTATTCACGAAGACATGGATCTACTTCTTGAAAGAAAAAGATGAATTCCTCAACAAGTTTCAAGAATTCTATTCTTTAGTTAAGAATCTCTCTGAAAGGAAGATTAAGGTCCTGATATCTAACAATGGAGGTGAGTACACCTCAAATTAGTTCAAATACTTTTGAAGAGAAACATGAATTAAGAGAGAGTTGAAAACTCCCTACAACCCTCAGAAGAATGGGGTTGCAGAGAGAAATAACAAATCAATTGTTGAAGAAGCTAAATCAATGATTCATGACTAGATTCTACCCATGCACCTATGGGAAGAAGCATCTAGTACATCTGTGTATGTCCAGAATAGAAGTCTTCACAAGATATTGGGGAACAAGACACCTAAAGAGATGTTCACTAGAAAGAAACCATAGGTTAGCCACTTGAGGATATTTGGTTTTCCTGTGTACATTCATGTTCCCAAGGAAAAGAGAACAAAGTTGGTCATCTTCGTTGGATACACTGAGACTTCGAAGGCCTATAGAATATATATCCTTGGGAAGAGACTGATTGAGATTTTTCGGGATGTGACTTTTGATGAAGATGAAGCCTTTGGAAGATCAAGGGAGTCTCACATGGATGAGGACCAAGAGGAGCAAGAGGCTCCAAGGGATGCAATCACGGTAGACTCTACACCAAAGGAACCCATTTCAGAAGTTCGGAATGAGATGGCAAAGTTAGATAGACTTGTAGATCCACCTAGAGAAGCTGCAGTCCCCAAGAAGAGACTGGATTGGATCCAGAACACCTTACATGAAGTTGAAGGACATACATCTCCCAAAGTCTCGTTTAGAGAGAGCACTAAACCACACAATTTTTCCAGCTATGTGGAATTGATGAGAAAAATCATTGATTCATAACCTTCCACCTTTGAAGAAGTTGCTAAGAAGGAGGAATGAAAGGATTCCATGATGGAGGAGTATCGGTCCATCATGAAGAAGATTTGTGGGAAGTGATTCTGAGACTAGAAGGAAATTCAATAATGACTTCCAATTGGATCTACAAGATAAAGCATGTTGCAGACGATAGCATAGGTAAGTACAAGGAAAGATTTGTGGCTAGAGTGTTCTTCTAGAAAGAGGGTGATCCGAATTATTTTCATCAGAAAATGAGAGCAGAGATATAATAAAGAAATGTACAGAGATATCTTGGATATGCAATATTATAACATAAATGTATCAGAGATACAATCATAAACACATATATACAATCATACACAATTTTCTATTAATGATCGAAAATGTACAAAGACTGTAAAATATAGAGTGAAAGACTCGCTAGAATGGTGGAATCTTATCTCTGAGAAGAGATGTGATGGCTACTCACATCTATGAGAAGATTCTTTTACAATGAGGCTCCAAAGGCCTTTTTATCATAAATAAAATCCAAAACCCTAACCCTGAAAGATGAAAATCCAACAGTTTTGTGGACGTCGTTTTGGGTAGTTTGGTGTATCAACTTCCCGAGGGTGTAACTTTGGCATACAATCTCTGTTTGGGGCGCACAATGGCTAATTGGAAAGGTATCATCAACTAGATTCATTTTGGGGGCTCAATCAGAGCCTTCAACTATCATTGAGAAGATTGATCCCGAAAAGCCTCCATTTAGGGCATTAAAATGGCCTCAGAAGTTAAAAATTGTTAAAAATAGTAAATTACCAAAATTGCCAGAAAATTGTTTTGAGCCAGTTGGAAAAGGTGGGTGGCCACTGATATCCACCTGGATCAAAGGAAGAATACTATGATGAGACATTTGATCTTGTATCAAAGTACACTTCCATGAAATCGATTATTTTGATTTCTTTCGTAATGGGATGGAAATTACACCAGATGGATGTCAATATTTTTTTCTTGAATGGTGTAATAGAGGAAGAAGTGTACATAGAAAATACACAAGGTTTTTTTATTCATGGGAAGGATTCCCATGTGTGAAAACCAAAGAAATATTTGTATTGAATAAAGCAATCACCTAGGGCATGGGTATGCTAGGATAGATAGTTTCCTGATGAGCTTAGGGTTTACCAAGAGTGATGTGGATCCCAACCTTTACTACAAGGTTGAGAATGGTTTTCCAGTGATATTGGTTATATATGTGGATGACATGTTTCTAACAGGAGATGAGAAGCTCATAGTTGGGTGCAAGAGGGAGCTCACTTCATAGTTAGAGATGAAGGATCTAGGTCTGATGCATTATTTATTGGGATTGAAGGTGTGGAAAACACTAGATGATATTTTCCTTAGCCAAGGAAAATATACTGTTGAGATCCTGTAGAGACTCGGCATGATGGATTGCAATTCCATGGAAACACCTATGCCGATAATTCTGAAGCTCCTAAGTGATTCTTCTTCATATTTGGTAGATCCCACGATGTACAAACAATTGATTGGATCCTTGATGTAACTAGTTAATACCAAGCCATACATATGCTTTGCAATATATACCTTGATTCAATACATGGTTGAACCTAGACATGTACATTGGATGGAAGAAAAACATATGTTGAGGTAGCTATGTGGTATGATTGGATATGGATTGAGATATGTCTCGGATGGAGATGTGAAGCTGCAAGGTTTTACAGACTCTGACTGGGCAGGGAGTGCAGTGGACTGGAAAATAACATCTAGATGTTGCTTCAGTTTGGGATCATGTATGATCTCATGGTTAAACAGGAAATAGACATCAACAACACTAAGAGGGAAAGTATATCGCAACTAGTGTGGCAAGTCATGAAGCAGTGTGGCTTTAAAAGTTGCTTCCAGGGATATTTGATCTAGAGTTGGAGCCAACTTTGATACATTGCGACAATCAAAGTTGTGTGAATATTTCAGAGAATCGTGTCTTTCATGACAATTCAAAGCACATACAGATCAAATATCATTACATCTGAAACAAGTGTATAGAGGATTTGTGGAGCTCTAGTACATATCCACGGATGAGTAGATAGCAGACATTCTCACCAAGCCTCTGTCTAGAGTGAATTATGAGTACTTCAGAGACAAGATTGACATGATGCATAATGCCCACCCTCGTTGAGAGGGAGGTGTGTTATTTCTCCTCTTGCTCGCTAATCCCTCAGGCTAAGGTTCCCTAGATCATTCATGTGAGGTGACTGAGGGGATAATGCACTTTCATACCCAATGAGAGAAGAAATATCACACACATAGTTGTGAGACTATGGAAGTGATTGTGTATCACTGGACAATAGTTGTGTGCTACTATGGTGGATGTGCTCCACTGGTATTGATTGTGTATCACTAGAGAATAGTTTTGTGCTACTATGGTGTATGTGTTCTATTGGAAATGATTGTGTATCACTAGACAATAGATGTGTGCCACTACAATGGATGTGTTCCACTGGAAGTGATTATGTATCAATGGAAAATAGTTGTGTTCTACTATAAGTGGTTGCATACCACTAGAGGTTATTTTGTATCACTGGACAATACTTGTTTACTACTATGGATCTACATAGTTGTGTTCTATTAGATGACATTGTAGTAGTTGTGTGCTACTAGTTGATTTTCATGGAGACTGTTAGCGCTAGAAGTCAACTCAAGACTAATGTTGAGTTAAGCCTTTCATACCTTGTTTTAAAATGTTTAAAGAAAATATTTTTAGAGAGGTGGGGGGATCACACTCTTGATCTAAATGTAGCTTGATGAATGAGTTGCTAAAACCACTTCCCTTTGTGTAGTAGATCAAGTAAATAAAACCTCAGTTTGAGTAAAAAGAGAGTATGAGATATGATTAAGGAGAATTAATGGAACAAAACTGACAATCATCAAAGAGAATATGTTATTTAATATACTTGATGAGTAGAAGATTAAACCTACACTTAAAAATCCTTTTTGAACAAGATTTAAAAGACTCAAACACACATGTGGCAAAGATTGCACTATACAAAATAGAGGAACCTTTTCAGCACATACATATAGTCATATGAGCATATAACAATAATGATATGTTCAATATGAGGAAATAGAAGTGATAAACAAAGATGAGAGATACACAACAACCTTCAACTTTATTAACAGTTGAAATCTTTACATAGGTAGGATGGATCAAAATAGTCTTATAATTAGAACCTTTTATCCAAAACATGGATCCAACGCGTAATTTTCCAACTTCATCCAATATATAGTGTTTTACATTGGTTACATGCATTTATGGTCAACCTAATAGTCAAGGACACATCAAAACTAATCCCTACAAGTGCTCGGGGTGAATTTCTACCTCTATCTATTGATATACAAAAAAAATAAACAGTTTACAAAAAAAGATCCTATAATTAAGGCAACAACATTGCATAGAAAAATCTCTTTGGTTGACTTTCTTTCCACCTGGATGATTACGCTACATCTTCCTCTTTATCCTTCCAAGATCTTCCTGATCTTCAATGATCCACTCGAATTAATACTTTGACAAATCAACATTGATAATTGATCTGCAGAATCATCGTATCCCAAGATAGACTGTAGATCCACAAAAAGGGTATCTTACTCCATCTAATGATCCATAAAGTACTTACCTTGTTTAATCCTTTTCCATTATGAAAATATGAATCTGTGTCATATTTGATGCAAAATCAGCTACTACAAGTGTTCCTGTAGCGCCAATATTTTCTTGTGTATGAGACTACGGGAACTTCCTGTAGCGCCATACAAAAAAATAGTTTTGAACATTTTTAACGCCTTTCCTTGCCCAAGTTACAACCAATCATAACAAAAAGAGGAATGGTATCTTAAATACAAGGAAACAAATAGGTTTTTCCATTATCAATCATCTTTTAGTCAAAATTTAAGATTTTCATCAAAGGTGAAATTCTCAAACTGCAAATTCTCCTTGAAAAATTGATGTAGCTACTTCTTCCAGCAAATCCAAATTGTTCCTTCTTGTCTTCTTAGTTTGAGAACGATTTTTTATTCTCTTGATCTCATTCCCTTTAGATCTGATCATAGGATTTGGGCCTTTCTTATTCTTTTTACTCTGTTTTCTTGCAGAAGCTTTGTATTTTCCTGTAGGAGTCTTTTTGTTTGTTGTCAAACCTCCCTTCTTATACTTATTCCTCTCAGGCTTAGTTATAGGAATTTTCTTTCTTGTTAATGGCTCCTCTTTTGGGTTTGCAGATTCTTCATCAATAATGATAACCTTATCTTTAATGGAAGGGTTATACATTGCTTTGGATTTTAACTAAATTTATTTTGAGGCCTAGTGCTCCTTTTTCTTATCAAAATTTTATATCTAGAAGCATCGTCTTCAAAGGAGCTTGAGCTAGGAGGAATGATCTTTGGGGAATGATCTTTAGGTTTTACAAGATCTACAAATTCTTTTTTTTGTTTCAGGTTCTTGATCTTCCTTCAATACCCTAGGTTTTTCCAACCTTTTGGTCCTTTTAGAATAAGTCTTTTGGGCATATGGAAATGAATGCTTACCTCCACCTAGGATATGAGTAGACCCTTCATCTGCTTGTAGGCTAGTAGGATTAGCTTCCACTGGCTCGTCTGAAATATTTAAACATGCTTCTCTTTTACCCTTCCTTGGAATGATTTGTTGACTTGCGCTAGGTGAATCTTATTGATTAGGCTCAACAAATTTATCATGCAACTGTGTGGCAGGAGGATGTACTTATTTCTCAAAACCTGAATAGATCAAGAATTGATCCCATTTCCTCTGTAATTTTCCCAGATCAGATTTAATAAGTATCTTAATTAATTCTTGATGATAAAATCCATGAGGAGGGGTATTAGGGTTTACTTGAATTTCCATGGTCATCTTATTTAGATATTTTAAGAAGTAATATGGTTGAATCATTCTTTTGATTCCTGACAAATGAAGAAGGAATCAAAGATGAAACAAAAACACAATAGAATAGTGCCCTTCAGATGTGATGTATCGTTTAAGCATTAGCAAGGCCTCCATCCATTCATCAACAATCCAATCCATGGGAATACCCTTGGACCAATTGGGATCTCTATGTTCAAGTTTCAAGAACTGATTTACATCCCCTCCTATAATTAATTTGCTTTTGAACCACTTTTCACCATTGGTAGGGAGGTTACAAGTTGCTGCTATGGACTGTTTTGTAACTTGCATAACCAGGTTTGACATTCAGACCCTATGTCCATTAAAACCTTTAACAAACTCCCAAGCTTCAACATAGTGATAACCATCTAGTTTGGTGCAGTACAAGTACCAACCAAGTCGATCAAATATGTGTATATTGTCTTCATATGCTTCCATAATCTCGGGCCCTTCAAGTTCTTTTATGTTCATGTGTCCCCCTTTACCCATATTAACTGTCACAACCAGAAGGTTGGACTCTTCATTGCAAAAAAGGGATATGTTTGTTGTGTCAAGAAGGATAGGGGATGTGTTGGCTCTATGGAAGAAAATTCAAATTTGACCAGCTTTGCTTATTGTGACTGGCGATTGGGTACTTGATAACTTCTTTGAATCTTTCATTCAGCGAGGTAGGACAATCCACGTCCTCAAATTCATTCCAACCATATGCGTGATGATGAAACAAGGACAGGTGGAAGTTCTTGTAGCGCCCTGCATAAAATTTTCCTTTGGAATATTTGGAATGAAAACGACTTGAAAGTCGTTATATAACTTATTAATGATGACACAAAAGCTATGACATGACATATGACCTTTGATAAAGGATTTAAAACTTTAAATGATTTCATAGGACAATCTTACAAACATGTGCATAATTAATCTTATCCACTTTTATAAGACAAAGTATCCTTCATTTCTCTCAGCATAATACTAATTTGACCCCCTTAAAAATATTTTGAACCCTTAATCAAACTAATGATTAGGATTTATAGCTTATACAAAAAAATTTGAAATGGAGAAAATAAGAGATGAGAGATGAGACTTAGTAGAACATAATAGGTGATAACAATGGCTCCATGGGGGATGGAGTTCTCCTTGTGAAACTCCAAGAACTTTGAGTAAACATGTGCCTTCGGTTCCTTCAAGCTATCTTCCATGTTATTCTGGAGAGTGTAACTATTTCAACTCCTAAAGTTTGGCAAAACTTTATTCAAAACATAACAAACTGAAAAATCAAAACTAATACTGAAAACTGAAAAGGATAATTTGCAGCATGGTTCCATTAGGATATGGAGTCCTTTATTGTCTAACTACCACACCACACTGATATGTACAATGGTATTTGAGTCCTTTATTGTCTAACTACCACACCACACCGATATATGTACAATGGTATTTGAGCTCACCAACAACGACTCTTTAGTAAAATAATTTCTTCTAAAATGCTCCATTTATTGTGGCCACCAAAACCTTTTCAATCTTAAAATTCTCAAGAATGAAAGTGTTGTTGTTGTCCAACTGACCTTTCCACCTCAAAGGACCTACCATAGCTATCTGTACCCAATGATGGTCTCTCTCTCATGAACATCCTAGAGATTTTTAAAACCAAACTCTTGGGTAGTAGTAGAAAACTACTCTGTTTTTCTTTTTTGTCCAAAGTCTCTTTAACTTTCTGTTGATGTTGATGTGCCTTCTCAAGAAGTTTCTCTCTTACTTGTTGCAATTCTACAATATGAAAAATCCTTCTAATATCATCATTAGGTTCAACTTCAATTTCCTGCAGAAACTTTACAATTGGAAAATCAAGTTGTACTGGAAAGACTGCTTCCATTCCATATACCAATTGAAATGGTGAAGTTCCAATTTCTCTCTTTGTGCTAACATGGTCAACCTAATAATAAAGTTATTTCTCTCAACTTTGAATCCCAAGCCCCCTTATTATCCCTCAAGAATTTTCTTAATGATATTGACCATATACTTCTTTATTGGATGATTATGCTAGGCCATCACCCTATGGGTAATAAGAAATAGAATGCCTAAGCTTGATGCCATAGTATTCACAGAATTTTACCATTTTAGAAGATTTGAAAGATGCAACATTATCCGTGATGATCACTTATGGACAACTAAACCTAGATAAAATTCTTCAAGGAAACTTATGATTACCTTATCAATTTCCCTCCTTGTAGGTATACAACTTCTTCAATCCACTTCGTGAAGTAATATTTAGATGTCAAAATCCATCTGTAATGTCCACACTAGGATGGAGGGTTAATTTCACCTATGAAATCCAAAGCCCATTGTTGGAAGGGTGCGTAAACGCATGTGCTTGAGAGGTAAGGACTTAAGATTTTTTTACCAACAAACCTTTGGCATTTATCACATGCTCTAACCTTTACACAAACATCATAAAATAGACTAGGCCAATAATACCTAGCCCTGGCATCAGATATGTATTGGACTTCCAGAAGTGATGTCCCCACACACTCCTTTAATCGATTACGACTCTTCAGGCTTCTTCTTCATCATCAAGACATCTCAGTAAAAATCCAAAAGGGTCACTCCAAACCAAATTTCATTATTCACGCAATACTTTACAACTTTGAGTTTCAAGGATTTTACTTTAGACTTATCCATTCCAAGCTCCTCTAGGAATGGATAAAGGAAATTTTATGCAGAAAATAAAGGATATCTATGCACCATTCTGATTTAACAATATTTTCATTGACTTGAGAATTATTGGTTTGAGAATGTAAATTTCTTGAATTATTACAGATGTAATCAACTCCAAGAGCTCTACAATTGGAATCAACTAGAAGCTTAGCTAACCCTTGTCCTTTGACTATTTGTAAGATTAATCTCTATGTCATATTCAAGTATCTTAGCTATTCATTTACTTATCTTTCCATCATTGTCTGACTGATTCAAGATATCTTTAATAGCACTAGATGGTACATATGCAATGATTTTGAATGTAGGACATATGTTATAAACTCTAAAATACTTTTAGTTCTTTGACTAAAGAAAAAATCAGTTTCCATGATATTTTATTTTTAACTCAGATCCCAAAGTGCCCAACTAAGAAAGGAAATGGGTTGTTCAAAACCCTCAAAATATCTTTGTAGAAGGGAAGTTGCTAAAGTATCTTGAGATGCAAAATAAAAAGTCAGGAACTCTTTTTCAAAATCTAGGCTAATCAAAACAGGGGCATCTGAAATAGCCTTCTTAATAGATTGGAAAGAATCTTTAGCTCCAGTTGTTTGTTTGACCAATTCAATAAAAATTGGGAATAAACCTTCCGAGAAAGTTTATCTTCCCAAGGAAAGACTATATTTCCTTCTTAGTTATAGTGATAGAAGGCTTTTGAATAGCTATCACTCTACCAGGATCAATTTTAACTCCATCAAAACAAACAATATGACCTAGAATTTCTTTGTTCTAAAGAAAATGAGACTCTCTTTTTGGATTTAAAGAAAGACCATGCCTTATGCACTTCAGAAATACATGTCTCAAATGGCATAGATGCTCCTCATCAGAGCTAGAGAATACATTAATTTCATCCAGATAGATGAAAACAAACTTATCCTTCTCTCTAATAAAGGCATACATCACACCAAAATTGGTCCCAACATTCATTAAACCAAAAAGGCATTCGTGCATACATAAGTACCCTGCTATGTTGTGAAAGAAGTCTTCTCCATATCATCTGGATTAACATCTACATGATTGTACTAGAGAAACCATCAATCATAGATAACCTTCTATATCCTACCACCCTTTGCAATATATGTTCCATTTGGGTACGGATAGTGGTCTTTCTCGAACACTTCTGTTCAGATTTCAGAAATTCACACAAAGTCTGATTTCACCATTCTTTTTCTTACCGGGTACCATATTTTCTATCCGTGCATTGCACACCTCATAAGTAAATGATCTTGGAATATAAGAGTTTCTTGACATCCTTCTCCATAATAGGTAACAAAAGAGAGTTAATATGCCTTAATTTCTGCTTGAAAGTTTTTTACATCTCTTCAAAGGTATCTTGTGTTGTGTGAAAGTTTCATCAAAGGTCCTAATATATTCATATTGCCATGCAAAAACATCAATGAAATCCTTCAACAATTCTTCATATTTATCTCGGTATTTTGTTGACAATAATTTTGATAATTTAACATGCTTTGGATTTGCAACAGTCCCAACATTACAATCAATCACCTCTGCTTCTTTTTCTGGATCATGGAGCTTCACAGGAACATCATTGTGATCAAAAATCATTCAAGAGGCACCAGAGATTTTGGGATATGATTAGTGGGAAATTGCAAGGTCTTATTCCCACCAATCATATTATGAAAATTTAAATTCTGATTGTCCTCATCTAAATCTTCATCTTGATCAATATGAATTGAAGAAAAAACATCTATAGCTTCAATGAACCTTTTGATTTCTGAACCCTCCTCGAATACCTGAATGCTTTACATTAACTGAATAGAAGGCATGTACCTAACTCCTCTACTTCATATTTCATCTTTGGGGAGAAAGGAGGTTTAAAATTACTTGCTTCCACAGGCAGTGAATCATCCTGCTCATTTTTATTTCTTGGAATATATACAATGTTGAAAGATAGAAAAAAAATTTAATGATGTCCCATACCTCATTTATGTAATCTTTCAACCGGATTTTCTTTGTATGATATACATCTATGACCTGTTTTACAATGAGTTATGAATCCCCATGAACCTTCAAATGTTGAATTTTCATTTCTTTGGATGCCCCGAGACCCAACAACAATTCCTTGTAGTCTGCAATGTTATTTTTTGTCTCGAATTATAACTTGTAAGACAGGTTAATGACTTCATGTTCAAGAGAAATCAGCACTACACCTTCCCCTACACCTTCTCTAGATGAGGCTCTATCAAAATATAATTTCCATAGAAGATTTTTATTCTCAACAGACAATGGAGTAACAGTTGGTTTTTTCAAAGGTAAATACTGTTGAACAACATTATCAATATGAAAAATAGAGGATCCCAATTCCACATCAACTTCATAGATAGGATGATTTATAGAATGATCATTGTCATTGATAATATAATCCAATTGAGCTTCACGATAGAGTCTCCTAAATTCACCTCCAAAAACAAGTATAGTGGCATAAGAGAGATCCATTTGAATAGATCCCCCAAGCTTCTTACACCAACATCTAGACAACAACATACCAAACCTAGGAAGGATATCATCCAACTATATCCATGACTAAACTTTTCGCTAGGATTTGAGATAATGGAACAACAAGGTCTTTGATAACCCCAAGCATTTGAATTTTTTGGAATCAAAATAAAAGAGATCGTGGTATGATTTGGTGATTTCTAACCCCAATTATTCCATGACAACCTTTGGCATAAGATTATAGGAGGCTCCGTATTCTAATGGGCAGTTATGAAGGACTTTGTCATGAATATTTAATGAGACATAAAAAGATGGAGTGGATTCATCCCTCTCTTCTACAATTGGTCCTAAGACAATAGTGGGTTTTTCATCTTGGATATTAATAACATTAGAAATGGACTCCATGATAGAAGAAGAAGAACCATTTCAAAAATCTAACTCCTAAGAATTAGTTTTAACCAATTCAGTCAAAGTAATAGGAATTTTGATCTTACTTATCACATGTTCTAGACTGAAAGGAGATGAAAACTTGTCTACTTCCGAGGTTGATACTTTCATAGATGGTTGTACTTTATTTCTTTCAATATTTTTTCATGTCTATACTATTGGGGCAACATGTTTATCTTTTTAAGGAGCAGGTTTAGCAGGAGCATATTTGTCTTTGAGGAAACGATTTAATGTGCATTGATTTGATATATAGATTTTACCCTTGTTGATATGTGTTACAAAGCATATTATATGGATCTTCCCCAACCTGTGCATTCATTGTATCTCATATTCATTCTTGTTAGTGACTGAGATCAATCTCATCTCCAAACAAATGAATATCCAAATATTCATCTACCTCTTCAGCTTCTTGATTTTCCTCAATATGATTATTCTGCAAAGGTGTTTGGATTTTCTAATCATCAATATTCTTCTTGTCGCTCTGCATGATATGAGGGTTATAAGGTATTCTATATTGATTTTTATTTTGATTTCCTTCCTAAGGTGTATTCCATTTTTTTCCAATATGAGTTTAGACAGTTCATATGACATTTCCTCCATTTTTCTTGCCATCTCCTCCAAGGAAATATTTGATTTTTGGTATTTTAAATGAAAAGACTCTTACATTCTTCCCTTTTATATCCCTTTAAACAATCCCCTTCTTGAGTTGTTCTAGTGTTAGAATGTTGGATTCAACTTCAAGAGTTGAATCTTGAATATCAACCAAAGTGGCCAATATTCTTTCCCTTACTAGCAAACAAAAATCAGCATCAAAGGAATTAGCATAAGTGACCTTTGATAAACTTTCATTTGGCCTAATATCATTTGGTATTTTATGGTGCACCCAATTAAATCTCTGAGAGAATTCAAATACAGACTCATTGTTCTTTCTTCAAAGATTGTTGAATTTTTTCATGTAATACAAGTCATTGTTATTGTCTTCCCACTTTCTCAAGAAGTTAGCATCAAGGTACATGATAGTAGTAATAGAGTTAGCTCTTAGGTTCCTGAACCGCTTCCCTCACTCCATCTAAACATTGAACAAAAATACTCATCCATACATCATCATAATCCACTTGAAAATTTTCAGCAAAGGAATAAAAAGAAGCTAAATTCTCCTCTCATAGTTGTTTTTCCTTCATTGTCAAACCTTGAAGGTACTTCATGTAATCATTTCCTGGGAGAGGATGGAGATTATTTGTAAATACTAAAGGTGCATATCTTGCAGCCCTGATAGCATCCATTGGTTTGGGAGGTGTTGCACCAACCATTGTTTGACCACCTAAAGGTTGATTTATATGTGGTGAGTGTGGTGAAGAGGGCTTGGGGATGTTCACCAATTGAATATTTGGAGAAGACTGGAGAATTTCTTCATCAAGTTTTTCAGCAGCAAGGATATTAACTTGGAAGTTAAGATTGGGTTTCTCTTCTTGAATTTCTTCAAGGATTGGGATTTTTTTGAAGGGAATGTACTCTGTTTCTTCAGGGAATTCAAGTTTTTCCTCATATTTATATCTACTCTCATGATAGGGCATGTAAAATGATTTTGGTTCAACAAATTCCTCTTTCCCCGAGGTGGATTCTTCAGAAAGAGGTAAAAGAAACAACTTCTCAGACACTAATTTTTTAAGAGCTTCAGACTATTTTAGGATCTTCTCAGGGTCTGAAACAGCAGACACATCTAGAGATTCTAGATGGGCTCTATTCCCCTTTCTCTTTGGAGCCAGAGTATCTTATGTGGAGTCACCAGGTGAAAAGATATTACAGTCAACTTGTGTCTAGTTATAGTTTCACCATCTACAACTAGATCTATAAACTTATGTCATTCTACCGAGGGAAAATCTCATCATTTCTCTCCCCAACAACGGTGCCAAAAGGTGTTAGCGCTAGAAGTCAACTCAAGACTATTATTGAGTTAAGCCTAGAACACCTTGTTTCAAAAAGTTTAAATAAAATAGTTTTAGACAGGTGGGGGGACCACACTCTTGATATCAATGTAGCTTGATGAATGAGCTATTAAAACCACTTCCCTAAGTGCAACAGATCAGGTAAATAAAACCTCAGTTTGAGTAAAAAGAGAGTATGAGATATGATTAAGGATAATTAATGGAACAAAACTGACAATCATCAAAGAACATATGTTCTTTAATATACTTGACCAGTAGAAGAATAAACCTACACTCAGAAATCCTTTCTAAATAAGATTTAAAAGACTCAAACACACATGTGGCAAAGATTGCACTATACAAAATAAAGAAACCTTTTCAGCACATACATATAGTCATATGAGCATATAATAGTAATGATATGTTCAAGATGAGGAAATAGATGTGATAAACAAATATGAGAGATACACACCAACCATCAACTTTATTAATAGTTGAAATCTGTACATAGGTAGGATGGATCAAAATAGTCTTATAATTAGAACCTTTTAGCCAAAATAGGGATCCAACCTGTTATTTTTCTACTTCATCCAATATATAGTGTTTTACATTGGTTACATGCATTTATGGTCAACCTAATAGTCAGGGACACATCAAAACTAATCCATACAAGTGCTCAGGGTGAATTTTTTCCTCTATCTACTGATATACAAAAAAAATAAACAATTTACAAAAAAAAGGTCCCATAATTAAGGCAACAACCTTGCATTCAAAAATATCTTTGGTTGACTTGCTTTCCATATGGATGATTACATTGCATCTTCCTCTTTATCCTTCAAATATATTATTGATATTTAATGATCCACTCGAATCAAGAATTTGACAACTCAACAATGATAATTGATCTGTAGAATCATCATATCCCAAGATAGACTGTAGATCCACAAAAGGGTATCATACTCCATCTAATTATCCATAAAGTACTTACCTTGTTTAAATCCTTTTCCATTATGAAAATATGAATATGTGTCATATTGGCTGCAAAATCGGCTACTACAGGTGTTCCTATAGCGCCAATATTTTCCTATGTATGAGACTACGGGAACTTCCTATAGCATCATACAAAAAACTAGTTTTGAACATTTTTAAAGCATTTCCTTCCCCAAGTTACAAGCAATCATAAAAAAAAGAGGAATGGTATCTTAAATAAAAGGAAACAAAAAGGTTCTTCCTTTATCAATCATCTTTCATTCAAAATTTAGGATTTTCATTGAAAGTGAAATAATCAAACTGCAAATTCTCCTTGAAAAACTGATGTAGTTGCTTCGACCAACGGATCTAAACTGTTCCTTCTTGTCTTCTTGGTTTGAGAGTGATTTTGTATTCTCTTAAGCTTATCCCCTTCAGATATGATCATAGTGTTTGGGCCTTTCTTATTCTCTTTACTTTGTTTTCTTGCAGAAGCTCTATCTTTTCCTATATGAGTCTTTTTGTTTGTTGACAGACCTCCCTTCTTATACTTATTCCTCTCAGGCTTAGTTACAAGATTTTTATTTCTTTTTGATGGATCCTTTTTTGGGTTTGCAGATTCTTCATCAATAATGATAACATTATCTTTAATGGCAGGGTTATACATTGCTTTGGATTTCAACTTGAATTTATTTCAAGGCCTAGTGCTCCTTTTTCTTATCAAAATTGTATATCTAGAAGCATCGTCCTTAGAGGATCTTGAGCTAGGAGGAATGATATTTAGGATGTACATGATCTACAAATTCTTATGTTGTTTTAGGTTCTTGATCTTCCTTTAATACCCTAGGTTTTTCTAACCTTTTGTTCCTTTTAGAATAAGTCTTTTGGGCATATGGAAACATATGCTTACCTCCACCTAGGATATGAGAAGACCCTTCATCTTCTTCTAGACTAGTTGGATTAGCTTCCACTGGCTCATCTGAAATATTTAAATAAGATTCTATTTTACCCTTCCTTGGAATGATTGGTTGACTTGCGTTGGGTGAAGCTTCTTAATTAGGCTCGGCAAATTTATCAAGCAACTATGTGGAAGGAGGATGTACTTCTTTGTCAAACCCTGACTGGATCAAGAATTGATCCCATGTCCTCTGTAATTTTCCCAGCTCGGATTTAATAACTATCTTAATTAATCCATGATGATAAATTCCATGAGGAGGGGTCTTAGGGTTGATTTAGAGCGTTTCCAGTATATGGAAGATCAAGGATCATGGAGATCATGACATGGCATGGAAACTCGACGCAATTTCATTTTTTGTTCACAAAACTTGATGTATGCAAGATGTAATGGAGCGGCCCACGTATGTACACGTGATTCATAAATGGGAGGTCACATACATGTATAAAAATTAGTAATTTAAGGTCTGGAGTGATAGAAAAAAGGGGAAATGAAGTCTGCAGAGGGAAATGGAAGGCCATCAAAGAAATATGCATGGAGTGTGGAAAAAATTGCTATAACAGATTGTTGATTAATTGGGTTGGTTGTCATTGATGTGAACCCTTGAAGAAATTATGGTAGCAAATTATGGTAACACAAATGTTTGGGTAATGGACCCAAGTTTGTTTGATGGATAACAGTATGAGTTTTGATATATTTTCAGGTAATACTATTCTATATGGATAGTACAGGTCATGCCATTTCTAGTGGTATGTGGAATGTCACATAACTCCTCACAATTAGAGAGTTATGGCCATGTGAAGTTGGAGAAACCTCATGAGTCATCTAGAAGCCCCAAAAGGTCAAAGTAGTCAAAGTGTTTGCAAAATAAATTAGTTAAATAATAAAGTTAATGGAGAACTCCCTAAAATAAGGAAAGTGGGATGCTACATGAAATTATAAATAAGAGGCAAGTCTCTCTCATTTAATCACACTTGAACCTATTGAATATCATTGAATATCTATTTTGTGAAAGGTTATTAGGGCAGTTAGGGCAGGTATTATTGATAGAGAAAAGTGTGGCAAGAAAAGTGCAGCAGGAAAAGTGCGGAAAAAAAAGTGTGGCAGAAAAAGTGAAACAGAAAAATCGTGGTAGAAAAAGTGCAAAAAAAGAAGTGCAACTAAAAAATTGCAGCATAAAAATTGCGACAGAAAAATCACGGTAGAAAAATCGCGGCAAAAAAAGTGCGGAATAAAAAAGTGCGGCAGAAAAATCATGGAAGCAACATGGTTGGGGTCTATTTATGAGAGATATGGCACATCTTGTTTGAGGTATGTTTTTTGAGCTAGGGTTTATCTCGTGAGATGGTATTGGATGTTTAGTATTGTTGCATATATCAGATTTGTTGAGGGATAGAGTTGGTATTTTTTTGTTGGTATTTGGCATATGGGTATTGATCTTTTGGTTGTGAGGTGTTGTTGGAGTTATTGGTACAAATAGAGGTTGTATAACAGTGAGGTTCTAGCACATGGTTTGAGGTACATACTTGTGGTATAGTGTTTGAGGTATATGTGATCAGATCAGATTTGGATGATGAAATTGATGAGGGATTTTGGTTGAGGTATATGTTGGGTAAATGGTTGAGACAAGTAGTTGATGCGTTGCAACATACATGAGGTGTATAGTTGATGATGTTGGTACATCTTGATGAGTCATAGTTTATGTGTATTTGATGCATGATTGGTACATATTTGGTGCAAGGTTGATGCACTCGTTGATGGTATAGGTTGAGGTACAGGTTGGTGCATGGTTGATGCACTTGTTTATGGTACAGGTTGATTACAGGTTGTTTGGTACAAGTTAGTGCATGTTTGGTGCATGGTTGATGCACTTGTTTATGGTACAGGGTGATTACAGGTTGAGGTATAGATTTATGCATGGTTGATGCATGCTTCAGGTTATTTGGTGCAGGTTGATTGGTACAGGTTTACGTCAGTATATCTCATAGTCATAGTGTGACATTGGTTCCATCATTCTACTTATACATTAGGGAAGTTGGATGGGGAAAGGATAGGTGGTTGTAGCCACCTTCTGGTTGTTGTCGGAGAACATAGGGGGTTGTATCCTCCTTCTAGTTGTAGCTAGAGAATTGGGGAGTTGGAGCTTCCCTCAGGTTGTAGCCTGAGAAACTTGGGGGTTGGAGCCTCCTTCCAGTTGCAGCTGGAAAACAAAGGAAGTCGGTGCTTCCAATGAATGTAATTCTTAAAGACGTATAAGAAAAAACATTATGTGGCTTTATTCTTCTTTGGGTTTCCACGTAAAACACTGGTGTATTGTGTATGTGTGTTATTGCTCATTTGTTCATTGTTTATTTACTCGGCAACTATTGGATGATAATGCTACATTTATATAACACTTTCATTTTATGGTGAAAAAGGATTAAATTGCTCTATTATTGATTCACCCCCCCTCTCAGTAATCCAACAATTGGTATTAGAGCTGGTTCCTTTAGGAAATAATTTAACAACTGGAAGGAGATCATGGATTATTCTGATAATGGAGTACCAATGTTTAATGGTAAGAATGGTTTTAAGTATGAGATGTGGAGCAAAAGGACAAAAGTATTTTTACAGGAACAGGGAAATTATATTTGGCTATCAGTTGTTACAGGATATGATAGTTCAAAAAGGGAAAAGATTACAACCAAGAAGGAATTGAAGAAGAATAACAAAATAGCAATGGATTTTGTCTGGTAAGGATTACCTAATCCAGTAAGAGAAAAGGTTGGTAAATGTTCATCAACCAATGAACTTTGGGATAAGTTACATGACATATATTCTTCACCCATCGCAGATTCAAAAAATGTCAAAGAAGATGGAGATACAGATCAAGAACAATTATGTTCACCATGTCAAACAGATTCAGAAGATGAAGAGTACATAATCACCAGAGGTATGTTGTTTTGCTTTAATTGTGAAAAATGAAGACATCTTGAAATAGAATTCCATGAAGGAAATGAGACAGAAAAAATAATTGAAAAGGAAGACAATTATGAATCACAATTGATTAGTTCTTTAGATGAACTAAGAGAAGAAAACAAGTCACTCGAGAAATAATTGATGAAACAAAAGGAAAGTGTTCACATTTTTTAAGAAACCAAACAGGTCATCAAGAACATAAGAAATCAGCTAGAAAAAGCCAGAAAGATCGAAGAAAATCTTGAGTATCAAAAGTAGTATTTAGAAGCCAACATAGAAACAAAGAAGGAAGAAGAAAAAATGAGAGAGAATATATTGACAGATTATCTTAAAGAAAGAACTAACGATCTAAATCATCTTGAGGCGGAGTTTGGTCAAGAAGAGAAAGGACTTGAAGAAGAAACAATCACATTAAACATTCAGCTTGAAGAAGCGAAAAGAACAGAAGAATTCATGAAGTCTCAGATAATGAAGAAAGAAGAAGAGGTTGAGAAGCTTGAATAAGAAGTTTTCACATTGAGAAGTAAAATCTTCAAGATCAACAAGAACGTTGAAGAGACAAAAACATCCACATCAGTTATAGAGAATGAGGAGAAGCACTCAAGGTTGCTATAAAATATAAATATTTATGCAGAAGTACTCAAAGGAAGGAATCATGGTCAACCAGAATCTAAGAAAACTATTGAAGATACATCTTCAAGAAGACTATTCATGTTCAAGCCACAAAGAATCTTCAATCATGATCATGATTAGTCAAGGCAGAAATTTAGAAGGACTACACCACAAAGAATATCATTCACTCCCAGGTATGAAAATTTCCTTTATGGTCATTGTTTTTATTGTACTAACTTTGGACATAAGGTTGCAGATTGCAGGGATTATAAAAGAAATGTTCAAGAAAGAAATGTCTATGTGGCCCCATGTAACATTGAATGTTACAAATGTCATAATTATGGACACATAGCTAGTGATTGTAGAAGCATGATCGATACTTCCATGAAAGAGAACATTGATATCAAATGTAATAAATTATGGATAAGAAAATATGAAGAACAGGCGAACAAACACTAGGTCCCAGAGATCGCAAGATTGGCAATAAAACGAGATGAAGAAAATTTCAGAGAAAAAGGAAGATGTCAAGTACAAAAATGTATAGAAAACAACTAAAAGAAAATAAGGACATGTAAACAAGGAACAAGTTCAAGAGATTGTACTTTCAGGCATTGTAGTGAAAGATGAATCCACATACAGAAATAAAGAATTCAAATCTCAAAGAGATGATGAATCTACCAATGAATATGGTCATGAATACACATTAGATAAGGAATTGTTCTGAGTTATCCAGCTTAGGGACTCCCAGGTAACATGAATATTAGATAGGGGGAATCTATGTGATAGTTGTGATAGACCAAATAACCATCTTTCGAGCATCTTGCAGAGTTTGAATAGATAGATCCAGAGAAGTCAGTTAGCAGAAGTACAATCAGTTGTAGTATTGAATACTTCATGATAGTACAGTGATAAATGGGTCAACGTTATGGACAGTGTGCAGTAGAGTCTTGGACTATATGGACATAAATGGATTCATAAGAACACTTAGCAGGTTTGGATAGATATATGATGGTGGACAGGAGCATGGATTCATAGATTGGTTCAGAGAGTGGTTTAGAGAAAAAGGAACATTATCATAATGGATGATAATTACACAAGAAATGGCTCGAACAATGCTAATGGATTCAAAATTGACATATATTTTTTGAACACATGCAGTGCATACAACAGTTCACATTCAAAATAGAGTAATTCTCAGAAACAAAAATGACAAAACTTCCTACGAGCTATGGAAAGGAAGACCAACAAATGTGAAGCACTTCAGAGTATTTGGAAGAAAATGCTACATCAAAAGAGAAGATGGAAGAATGGGAAAGTTTGACTCTCGTGTGGAAAAAGGATTACTTGCTGGTTACTCAAGTACAAGGAAATCATACAAGTGTTGCAATATGAGGTTGAACAAAGTTGTGGAAAGCATCAATGTAACAATTGATGAAACGGGTGGACAAGAATTAAAGGAAGAAGAAAATGAATCAGTGGAACAACTTTACAAAGAAGAAGCGTAAGATGAAGAACAAGTCTAAATCGAACAACTAGAAGGATTTCAATTGTCAGAGAATGAAGATTACGTGTGCAAATTGAAGAAGGCCTTGTATGGTCTAAAACAGGATCCTAGAGCATGGTACTCTAGACTGGATAAATATCTACAACATGCAGGGTTCATAAAAGGAAGTGAAGACAACAACCTCTACATCAAGGTAACTCAAGATAGTATTTTATTAATTGAAGTTTATATTGATGATATTATTTTTGGAAGTACTAATGACAGGTTAAGACAAAAATTTGCAAAGGATGTTCATAATGAATTTGAAATGTCATTACTTGGATAACTATCCTTCTTTCTAGGTCTCTAAATACGTCAAAGCAACCAAGGAATTTTTATTTCTCAAACTAAGTATATCAGAGAAATTCTAAAGAGGTTTGGAATGGAAGATTGCAAACCAATTGCAAGTTGAGCAAAGATGATGATTCAAAGTCTACAGACCAGAGACAATACAGGTCAATGATTGGTATCTTACTATATGTGACAACATCCAAACCAAATGTAATGTAGGCAGTTGGACAAGTGGCATGATTTCAAGCAGCACCAAAGGAATCACATGTATTAGCAGTGAAGAGTATTTTCAGATATCTCAAAGGAAAACAAGAGTTTGGACTATGGTATCCAAAAGGAAAGGATCTATCACTTATTTCCTACATAGATGCATATTGGGAAGGTTGCACTAATGACTGACGAAGCACCAGTGGAGCAGCGTTCTATTTGGGTGAGTGGTTTGGCTAAGTAAGAAATAATCATCAATATCTTTATCTACAGTCAAAGCAGAGTATATTGTAGCAGTAGGATGTTGTACTCAGGTTCTATGGATGAAACAAACTTTAACAGATATACAGGTTGAGTATGATGAACTCATTCCAATCTATTGTGATAATACAAGCGTCATCAATATCTCAAAGAACCCAGTGATGCACTCCAAGACGAAGTACATTCCAATAAAGTATCACTTTCTATGGGAACAGGTTACAGAGAAGAACATCAGAGTTGAATATGTGGGCACAAAAGAACAAGTGGCAGACATATTTACAAAACCGCTTCCAAGGGAAGCCTTTGAGTATTTTCACGAGAGACTCAGAGTAATTTCTACTCCAAAATGAATGCTTTTGAATGCTTATCTTATATGTCTTAGATTTACATGAGGAAGCACCATAAGGAGGACAATTCAGGTTGGGGGATCAGTTTCAGGAAGATTTCAGTCAGGGGGAGCATCCCCAAGGACAGTTCAGTTAGAGGAACTAGCCCCAGATGCAAAGATACCTTTGTTATTGATGACAAAGGGGGAAAGATTTATCATATGCAGATCACTGAGGCATGGTTCTAGGGGGAGTGATGGTCACAGGCGGAGCATGAGTGATATGACTTCAGTATTGCATGACATGAATTCAGTATTGCATCAGAGTGTTTCCATTAATGCCAAAGGGGGAGATTGTTGATTAATTGGGTTGGTTGTCATTGATGTCAACCCTTAAATAAATCCTGGTAGAGAATTACAGTAACACAAAGGTTTGGGTAATGGAACTAAGTTTTTTTTATGGACAATGGTATGAGTTTTGATATATTTGCAGATAATACTATTCAATATGCATAGTACATGTCATTCTATTTCCGGTGGTATGTGGAACATCACATAACTCCTCACGGTTAGAGATTTATGGCCATGTGAAGTTGGAGAACCCTCATGAGTCATCTAGAAGCCCCAAAAGTTCAAAGTAGTCAAAGTGTTTGTAAAAGATATTAGTTAAATAATAAAGTTAGTGGAGAACTCCCTAAAATAAGGAAAGTGGGATGCTATTGAATATCATTGAATATCTATTTTGTGAAAGGTTATTTGGGCAAGTATTATTGATAGAGAAAAGTGTGGCAGGAAAACTGTGACAGAAAAAGTACGACAGAAAAAGTGTAACAGAAAAATCTTGCCAGAAAAATCGCGGCAGAAAAATCACAGTATAAAAAGTGCAGCAGAAAGCAGAAAAACCGCGGCAGAAAAATCACAGCAGCAACATGGTTGGGGTCTATTTATTAGAGATATGGCACATCTTGTTTGAGGTATGTTTTGTGAGCTAGCTTTCAGCTCTTGAGATGGTATTGGATGTTCAGTATTGCTGCATATATCAGATTTGTTGAGGGACAGAGTTGATATTTTGTTGTTGGTATTTGGAATATGGGTATTTATCTTTTGGTTGTGAGGTGTTGCTGAAGTTATTGGTGCAAATAGAGGTTGTATAACAATGAGTTTCTAGCACATGGTTTGAGGTACAAACTTGTGTTGTAGTGTTTGAGGTATATGTGATCAGATCAGATTTGGATGATGAAATTGATAAGGGCTTTTGGTTGAGGTACATGTTGGGTACATGGTTGAGACAAGTAATTGATGAGTTGCAACATACATGAGGTGTATAGTTGATGATGTTAACACATCTTGATGAGTCATAGTTTATGTGTATTTGATGAATGATTGGTACATATTTGGTGCATGGTTGATGCACTCGTTGATGGTACAAGTTGAGGTACAGGTTGGTGCATGGTTGATGCACTTGTTTATGGTACAGGTTGATTACAAGTTGGTGCATGGTTGATGCACTTGTTTATGGTGCAAGTTGATTACAGGTTGAGGTAAAGGTTGATGCATGGTCCAGGTTATTTGGTGCAGATTGATTGCTATAGGTTTACATCAGTATATCTCACAGTGATAGTGTGACAGTGGTTCCATCATTCTACTTATACGTTAGGGAAGTTGGACAGGGAAAGGACAGGTGGTTGTATCCACCTTATGGTTGTAGTCAGAGTACATAGGGGGTTGTAGCATCCTTCTGGTTGTAGCCAGAGAATTGGGGAGTTGGAGCTTCCCTCAGGTTGTAGCTTGAGAAGCTAGGGAGTTGGAGCCTCCTTCCAGTTGCAGCTGGAAAACAAAGGAAGTCGGTTCTTCCATTGAATGTAATTATTAAAGACATATAAGAAAAATAATTATGTGGTTTTATCCCGCTTTGGGTTTCCACGTAAAACACTGGTGTACTATGTATGTGTGTGATTGTTCATTTGTTCATTGTTTATTTACTCTGCAACTATTGGATGATAATGCTACATTGATATAACAATTGAATTTTATGGTGAAAAAGGATTAAGTTTCTCTATTACTGATTCAGTCCCCCTCTCAGTAATCCAACACAGATGCCCCCTAATCTATGAGTTCAAAGGAGTATTTGTGATGGTCAAAATACATTATATTTCTCATAAGTGGAGTAATGAAGACTCAGCTGGAAGTACTAGTTTCTCATGAGAATATTACACTTCATAAGGACTTTGTACACATGGCTGCCAATTTGAATTACACTACATATCCATGTGCATATATATCAATTAGTTTTTCATGCCCATGAATAGGAAATACAAAGTGGACATATTCCATAGGCTGTCATATTCATGAACAAGACACAGTTGAGCCCAGTCTCAAAATAAACCAAAGAAATAGCTTGATAATTATGAGGAGCTCAGACGAATAGGATGTTCACAAACCAACGACCATGTGCGTCTCTCGCATGCACTAGATGCAAATAGTCCATGAAAGAGACCCTATGAATAGCATCCAATGAGGAAACTTGATGAAAAAGGTGAGTAAACCATCAATAGGACTAATGGAATCCAAGAAAATTCATGAACCCAATGTGTGAATATATTTCTTGTCGTCAAACACAAGGGAAACCCCCCAGCCAGCAACCAATGAGGAGATGTCATCTGTTGGGTTCAAGGTTACCTACCAATGATGAAAGTAGGCCCAAGGTGAAAAGTAGGAAAATAACTTCATGTGATTCTAAGATACACTAAGGGTATGGCCAACATGCAAAGTCAAGAGTTATGAGAAATGGTCGACATAGGATTTATACTTCCTTTGAAAAAGAGCATGAGACATACAGATAACTCAAGAAACATAGATTTAACACTAATCATTAACAAAATCTTGTGACGTGGGAGGCATCAACAAGCTCTCCATAGGGACTAGAAGAATAACCAGTCGGAGGAGTGAAATCTAAGTAATGAGCTCAGCTTCCTAAGGTCATGCTAAACCCAAACCTTGGATGAAAATGGACTCAATATTTTATGCTCTGTTCAAAGGTGATGCAACTACTACTGATAGGAGATAATATTCTTTTCCTGCCCATATTTTTTTGGTTTTTTCATTGTAAAATAAATGTTATGATATAGGAGAGGAAATGAGTGTCATGAAAAAAATACTAGTTCCAAGCAGTGGAACATACCTATTCTCAATGCAAGGGAACACATGTGGGGCATGGACACTCGGGGGGATGTTTCCTCTATGAGTAAAGGGTGTCAAGCTACAAAGGATATATGAAAGGAATTGCTTGGCTAGTGATGAGAATCGTTGGGACAAGAGGATTATAATGAGAAAACAGGAGCCGAAAATAGGATCAACAATGCAAGCAAGATAATGTGATGCAATTACAACTTAACTAAAAAAATGTGTTTTTTTTATAAATTTAGTCCCCTAGGCCTGAAAAGGTATAAAATAATACCCAGGAGAACTCTTCTAGCCAATGGCAACTAGAGTATTCATTTTTCATAAATAGTCTACTTGGTCCGGAAAAGGGTTAAACTTATACCAAATAGACGTCCTTTCAAAACCATTTAACGAGTGTGAAAGAGACAAGTTCACTCAGCAGTCTTTTTCATTTTTTCTGAAGTCGAAAAAGAGCTTAACTAAGACTCGAGAGGATTCCCATAGGTAGTAGTCAGAATGATATTGAGTAATAAAAATGGGGTTCGAACACAAATTCATATTGGGACTATAAGTAATTCTCGGTCCTATGGAGTAACTTTTGCATGGGCACCAAATGACACAAGGTTTTTAACTAGGGTACCCATGTTTGGTAAGTCTCTACCACTTAATAATGAAACTTATAGTAGTAGTGAGAAGGTTCAGTGTCGCTAATAAGTTGGTTCATACCTAGGGCATATGAATCACGGTCATAGGACGATGCAAAAATGCAAAGCAATGTGAGAACCTATCCCATATGTCGTTGATAGAATATACCTATCGGGGGCACCAATGGACAATACGATGTTGGAAATATGTTAAAAAACCCTAAACAAAACTAGGTCTTTCACTTCGCTATTAGGCCATAGGAAAAAACTATATAAAAATTGGCTTTTATATATTTCATTTTTTTTGGTTTTTCAATTTGATAAAGGAAAACAAAAAACATTTGGTCTTTGGCTCAACTTATATATTTTATAATGGATGATTGAATAAATGTGTTTTATTTACTTGGTTATGTGAAAAATTCCAATCTAGAATGTAATTAGCATATGCATCAGATACTTGATTAGAACTCCTAGGGATGTGATTATAAGTAAGAAAATCAAACTATTGTTCCAAAAGTAGTACCTATAGGAATTGCCGAAGTAAAGTAGGATCTCTCAAATGGTAACTATCATTCAACTGACATACAACTAACTAACAGTCTAGGAGAACTTCTAAAGATCGAACACCATGAGGAATGGCATTGTGTAATAGCTCTATAACAACACTATACTCAGCCACATTATTCATTGATGGCTCCATAAAAATTCCACCTGAAGACACCAGTTGTCCCTCGGGTGAATAGATAACCCAAGCGGCGGAATCCAGGTTCCACGTATGACGACGAGCCCCCTTTGTGAATCCTAAGTATACGGAAGACTTCATTGACATCTATCAACCAAGGGAAAACTCAATAAGCAATCTAATTATGCAAAAGAGAAAATAAAAAAGAAGTATATACAATAATATACAAAGGTCATGCCAAAGTTTGAGGGTTCAAGCATGATACCTTTTAAGGTAGATCCCATTTTTGGGCTCGTCCAACACATTATCCTCATAATATTCTAATTTGTAGGCTCCTTTCTCTAGAACACGTCACACAATATAAGGACCGTGCCACATGGGGTTGGACTTTCCTGCCCCCTGTGGTTCCTTGGCTTGGTCATAAAGAAGAAACAAGTCACCCTTCGCGTACTGTCAAGGACAAACAAACTTATTGTACTGAACCTTAACACATCATTAATTCGCTTCGATATCCATATAGGAGTCTCAAAGTTTCTCATCGAGGTGCTCTACATGTATGAGGCGTTCTTTTAGATCATTTGTGTGAGGTAGTATATCGATTGCCAATTTAAGGGAAGGGATTTCTCATTCAATAGGAAGAATCAATTCCAAGTAGTGTACTAACTGAAACAATGAAAAATCAGTGCAAGTCTTTACCGTATTCGGTATTCCCAAAGTGCAGGGTAAAGCATCACATGCCAGTTAGATTTACTCTAACTGATAGTTTTTTGCAAAATGGTCTTTAGATATTTATTCACAACCTCTACTTGTCCATTTTCCTAGGGATAATAAAGGGAAGAATGACCGTGTGTAAGCCCCAGTTTTGATGCCAACTCTTTCATCATCTCATTTTGAAAGTGACTGCCATGATCAGTAACAATCTCTCTTGGTATTATGAGTCGGGATATAATTTGATTGAATACATAAAATGTTGCATTCTTACCATCGAATTTAATGATAGGCATGGCCTCATCCCATTTAGTAAAATAATCCACGGTCACGATAATATGTTGGTGCCCCCCAACCGAGAATGTGTTGTAGTCCATGAAATCCACCCCCCACTTGGTGAAGGGACTGACGGTGATGATTGGGTGAAGAGGGTATGGGTGCGAGCACATGTTCCAAGCAAACACCTCGCAAGGGTGACACGTCTGAACCGATTCAATGCAATCTTTAAAAATTGACGACCAAAAATAATCGGCTCGCAATATCTTTTAGGTTGTCGCAAGCTCAGATAAATGAACACCACACGCCCCACTATGACAATCATTGAGAACAACCTCAGCCTCCTCTTGAGTCAAACAATGACCTCGATGATACAAACTATTTTCAGTAATAAGGTATTTTTTAGCCTAATGACGTATACCTCGACAGATGTTATGGGAGATTCAGGGTTTGAAGGTAGATTAAAATATCTTCGTACTAGGGTTCTGAAGACGAGATAAGGAATATATGTTCATCCGCGAACCAATCTGTTGAGGAAAAGATATGAATGATCTTACTCAAGCATTTCCAGATCTTACTTGGCTAAAGCAATATAGAAGGGAATATCACCCTATGTTTATAGCCATAAAAATCTATATCCTAATTGACAAGTATTGATTACAAGTGCTTAGGTGATCTTTTTTTTAAATGAAAGCTTGCTAGAAAATTCATTTTTATGTAATTTTTTGAATATAGCAGATGTTGAAATAAATATAGAGACAGAAGTAAAAACACCAAGTCAATAATCAAACAGATGAGACATAAAGCAATCATTTATTCCATTCCAATTTATCAAAAGAATCATTCTCTTTACAAAATTCCCTGAGGAAGTTTTGGACCAAAGTCAAACTTAGATTTCCCCGATGAAAACCATACAAAAGGACTTCTGACAGAAAGTAAAAAAAATGAACTTTAAAAGCTAGATTAGCTTGCCGCATATTGCTTCCCACTCGACTTTGAACAATAGCCTTTGTCAGTCATGAAATTTAATTCAAAAACAGACACGTCTGCATAGACTATCAAAGATAGATCAACACCTTTGAAAAACAAGTGTCTGAATGATGTAATTCAACCTTGAATCTTGTTGTCTACAATAGGACCCTGCTATCATAAAAGAGAATTAGGCTATCAATGAATTAAAGAATGAATGAAAAATGAATTATCTCAACAAAACTCAAAGAGAAGGCCTTAGTATGCTTCTCCTTCTATTCTCCACTTGTTCCTCCTTTTCCTTTTGCCTTTAAGAAATTAGAATTAGTTGAAGTAGTTGAAGCACTTTTTTAGTTAAGTTAACTAAAACTCAACCAACGTTTTTAGTTAAGGGGGAAAAGTAATAAAATCATAATAAGGGTTTTAAATCAATAATAACTAGTAGGTGGGACCCCTTGTGACTCCCTTTAGTTTTTAACAAACATAACACAACTAGTTAATCAATCAAAATATCCCTACTTGTGACTCCCGTCATCCTCTCATAATTTGACAATTTATATCAATGATAATTGAAATTATTCCAAATATATATTATCCATATATCCAAAAATAGTGTGTTGTCCAAAATTTCATAAGTCAACTATTCTCAACAATCAATAAATAAAAACACTTAAAACCCATATTTTCCACTCTGGAAGGAAATATTTCCCTTGTTGTTGTTGTCACCCTTCGATCTCTCTGAATTTTCCTTAGGCTGTGTGGATCCTTTAGGCCTAATCTCACTGATCATATGAGAGAAATCATCTCTCAAATGCATGCGGGAGGAAACGGATTTGGAAAAGTCATTTGAGGGTGAGGAGGGGGCAGCAGTGGATTTTCCTTTTTCAATGGCATGGTAGGTGTTGGAACAAATATTGAAATTTTGTCTTTCGATAGCTTAGGAGGAAAAAATTGATAGTGTTTAGCTACCGAAAGTGCAGACTTTCGGTAGCTTAAATCTCAAGTTTCATATGCCATTAGCTACCAAAAGTGTATCGGCCGAGACCAAGCATTTAAGTGCCACACATCAAGCCACATGGAGGAAGATCTCACGAGTAGGCACAAAAAGAATGCAATAAACAGCATAAAATCACTATAATAGGGTTTAACATAAATGTCACGTCACAATTTCGGGGTTTCATCCATCGGAGGTTTGGCCGACGTAAAGATTTTAACCACTGTTCTGTTTCCTGAAACCTAAAATCCTGAAATCGGGGTTTCGGGACTTTCGGTGGCTTACGGTGCTCCAAAATCGCGCTGTTAGCCACCAAAATCCAGGACTTTTGGTAGCTAAGATACCCTTGTTTTCGGCCTGATAGCCACCGAAATCACAGATTTTTTCTAGTGACTAAACTGCCTTAGCAAAAGTCAGTTTTCTCAGCCGTGGAGAGGTCGTTTTGCACGCTCAAATGGTATATTGACATCTAAATATCTAATATTTCCAGTTTTGCATTCATATTTTCATTTGGAGCTCGAGAAGGTAGTCACAAGTCCCCCGCAAGATGAGGTTCGTTTTCAAAAATGTGGTGTTTTTAACTATGCTGAGTCATCATTTTCAAATGATGATTCTGAGCTACTGGAATATCATTTTGAGAAAAGGTTGGAGGTTTTTTTTCCTAACACATCATAGATAAATAACCTCTCTCATTTTTCCTACAGGTGTCACATATTCAGAGAATCAAATCCATCTCTGAGCCCTAATTTTCGGATCTCATATTTTCCTATTTTGACACATGTTTGTAAAATGCAAATCTAGGGCAAATGGAAACGGATATCAGGGAACTAAGAAAGTTTTTTGCTCAAAACAAAAATATGCACAAAATACTCTTTCAGTTTATACACGTCTATCACGATTCGAGAGATACAAAACCATAACCACAGCCACAGTTTTCAGCAGTTTGGTCTGTTTTCTAATGGCAAAAAGTTTCTGAAATTGATGGTAATTGTTGTTGTCTTTTGGGAGGATTTCGACCTCAATAGCTACATGAGAGACCTATTCATTTTGAGAGGTATTTCTTTGTAATTCGAATGGTTTTTCAGTTATTCGAAAGGGGGAAAAAGACTTATATTATTGTATCTTCTTGAAGAAGAAAAAGGAGCAG